>JBAMNC010000477.1:0-137500 GCA_037902135.1 Cetoscarus ocellatus
GGACTCCGAAATGGGAAAAAAGTCATATGTTAGCCTTAGTGTTTTTTCAAATCCTGAGCTGAGAGAAAAAGGCTCAAAAGTCCATTTTGAAGCCAACAATGACAAAACCGTCTGCACTAGGCATGTTTTTTGGCCTGTTTTACACCCAAAAAGTCATGTTTGGGCTTATTTTTTGTCGGAGTCCGAAATGGGAAAAAAGTTATATGTTAGCCTTAGTGTTTTTTCAAATCCTGAGCTGAGAGGAAAAAGGCTCAAAAGTCCATTTTGAAGCCAACAATGACAAAACCGTCTGCACTAGCATGTTTTTTGGCCTGCTTTACACCCAAAAAGTCATGTTTGGGCATATTATTTGTTGGACTCGGTAATGGGAAAAAAGTTATATGTTAGCCTTAGTGTTATTTCAAATCCTTAGCTGAGAGAAAAAAGCCAATGAGTCCATTTTGAAGCCAAATATGACCAAACCGTCTGCACTAGCATGTTTTTTGGCCTGTTTTACACCAAAAAAGTCATGTTTGAGCATATTTTTTGTCGGAGTCCGAAATGGGAAAAAAGTCATATGTTAGCCTTAGTGTTTTTTCAAATCCTGAGCTGAGAGAAAAAGGCTCAAAAGTCCATTTTGAAGCCAACAATGACAAAACCGTCTGCACTAGCATGTTTTTTGGCCTGCTTTACACCCAAAAAGTCATGTTTGGGCATATTATTTGTTGGACTCCGTAATGGGAAAAAAGTTATATGTTAGCCTTAGTGTTTTTTCAAATTCTGAGCTGAGAGAAAAAGGCTCCTAAGTCCATTTTGAAGCCAAATATGACAAAACCGTCGGCACTAGGCATGTTTTTTGGCCTGTTTTACACCCAAAAAGTCATGTTTGAGCATATTTTTTGTCGGAGTCCGAAATGGGAAAAAATTCATATCTTAGCCTTAGTGTTTTTTCAAATCTGAGCTGAGAGAAAAAAGGCTCAAAAGTCCATTTGAAGCCAACAATGACAAACCGTCTGCACTAGCATGTTTTTTGGCCTGCTTTTACACCCAAAAAGTCGTGTTTGGGCATATTTTTTGTGGACTCGGAAATGGGAAAAAAGTTATATGTTAGCCTTAGTGTTATTTCAAATCCTTAGCTGAGAGAAAAAAAGCCAATGAGTCCATTTTAAAACTAAGTATGACCAAAACGTCTGCACTAGCATGTTTTTTGGCCTGTTTTACACCCAAAAAAGTCATGTTTGAGCATATTTTTTGTCGGAGTCCAAAATGGGAAAAAAGTCATATGTTAGCCTTAGTGTTTTTTCAAATCCTGAGCTGAGAGAAAAAGGCTCAAAAGTCCATTTTGAAGCCAACAATGACAAAACCCGTCTGCACTAGCATGTTTTTTGGCCCTGCTTTACACCAAAAAAGTCATGTTTGGGCATATTTTTTGTTGGACTCCGTAATGGGAAAAAGTCATATGTTAGCCTTAGTGTTTTTTCAAATTCTGAGCTGAGAGAAAAAGGCTCATAAGTCCATTTTGAAGCCAATTATGACCAAATTATCTGCACTAGCATGTTTTTTGACCTGTTTTACACCCAAAAAGTCATGTTTGAGCATATTTTTTGTCGGGGTGCAAAAAAGGAAAAAATCATATGTTAGCCTTAGTGTTTTTTCAAATTCTGAGCTGAGAGAAAAAGGCTCCTAAGTCCATTTTGAAGCCAAATATGACAAAACCATCTGCACTAGCATGTTTTTTGGCCTGCTTTACACCAAAAAAGTCATGTTTGGGCATATTATTTGTTGGACTCCGTAATGGGAAAAAGTCATATGTTAGCCTTAGTGTTTTTTCAAATTCTGAGCTGAGAGAAAAAGGCTCATAAGTCCATTTTGAAGCCAAATAGGACAAAACCGTCTGCACTAGGCATGTTTTTTGGCCTGTTTTACACCCAAAAAGTCATGTTTGGGCTTATTTTTTGTCGGAGTCCGAAATGGGAAAAAAGTCATATCTTAGCCTTAGTGTTTTTTCAAATCCTGAGCTGAGAGAAAAAGGCTCAAAAGTCCATTTTGAAGCCAACAATGACAAAACCGTCTGCACTAGCATGTTTTTTGGCCTGCTTTACACCCAAAAAGTCGTGTTTGGGCATATTTTTTGTTGGACTCGGAAATGGGAAAAAAGTTATATGTTAGCCTTAGTGTTATTTCAAATCCTTAGCTGAGAGAAAAAAAGCCAATGAGTCCATTTTGAAGCCAAGTATGACCAAACCGTCTGCACTAGCATGTTTTTTGGCCTGTTTTACACCAAAAAAGTCATGTTTGAGCATATTTTTTGTCGGAGTCCGAAATGGGAAAAAAGTCATATGTTAGCCTTAGTGTTTTTTCAAATCCTGAGCTGAGAGAAAAAGGCTCAAAAGTCCATTTTGAAGCCAACAATGACAAAACCGTCTGCACTAGCATGTTTTTTGGCCTGCTTTACACCAAAAAAGTCATGTTTGGGCATATTATTTGTTGGACTCCGTAATGGGAAAAAGTCATATGTTAGCCTTAGTGTTTTTTCAAATTCTGAGCTGAGAGAAAAAGGCTCATAAGTCCATTTTGAAGCCAAATAGGACAAAACCACCTGCACTAGCGTGTGTTTTGGCCTGTTTTACACCCAAAAAGTCATGTTTGAGCATATTTTTTGTTGGAGTCCCAAAAGGGAAAAAAGTCATATATTAGCCTTAGTGTTTTTTCAAATTCTGAGCTGAGAGAAAAAGTCTCAAAAGTCCATTTTCAAGCCGAATATGACAAAACTGTCTGCACTAGCATGTTTTTTGGCCTGTTTTACACCCAAAAAGTCATGTTTGAGCATACTTTTTTTAGGAATCTGAAATGGGAAAAAAGTCATATGTTAGCCTTAGTGTTTTTTCAAATCCTGAGCTGAGAGAAAAAGGCTCATAAGTCCATTTTGAAGCCAAATAGGACAAAACCGTCTGCACTAGCATGTTTTTGGCCTGTTTTACACCCAAAAAGTCATGTTTGAGCATATTTCTTGACGGAGTCCAAAATGGGAAAAAAGTCATATGTTAGCCTTAGTGTTTTTTTCAAATCCTGAGCTGAGAGAAAAAGGCTTAAAAGTCCATTTTGAAGCCAACAATGACAAAAACCGTCTGCACTAGCATGTTTTTTGGCCTTCTTTACACCCAAAAAGTCATGTTTGGGCTTATTTTTTGTCGGAGTCCGAAATGGGAAAAAAGTCATATGTTAGCCTTAGTGTTTTTTCAAATCCTGAGCTGAGAGAAAAAGGCTCAAAAGTCCATTTTGAAGCCAACAATGACAAAACCGTCTGCACTAGCATGTTTTTTGGCCTGCTTTACACCCAAAAAGTCGTGTTTGGGCATAATTTTTGTTGGACTCCGTAATGGGAAAAAAGTCATATGTTAGCCTTAGTGTTTTTTCAAATCCTTAGCTGAGAGAAAAAAGCCAATGAGTCCATTTTGAAGCCAAATATGACCAAACCGTCTGCACTAGCATGTTTTTTGGCCTGTTTTACACCCAAAAAGTCATGTTTGAGCATACTTTTTTAGGACTCTGAAATGGGAAAAAAGTCATATGTTAGCCTTAGTGTTTTTTCAAATCCTGAGCTGAGAGAAAAAGGCTCATAAGTCCATTTTGAAGCCAAATATGACAAAACCGTCTGCACTAGCATGTTTTTTGGCCTGTTTTACACCCAAAAAGTCATGTTTGAGCATATTTTTTGTCGGAGTCCGAAATGGGAAAAAAGTCATATGTTAGCCTTAGTGTTTTTTCAAATCCTGAGCTGAGAGAAAAAGGCTCAAAAGTCCATTTTGAAGCCAACAATGACAAAACCGTCTGCACTAGCATGTTTTTTGGCCTTCTTTACACCCAAAAAGTCATGTTTGGGCTTATTTTTTGTCGGAGTCCGAAATGGGAAAAAAGTCATATGTTAGCCTTAGTGTTTTTTTCAAATCCTGAGCTGAGAGAAAAAGGCTCAAAAGTCCATTTTGAAGCCAACAATGACAAAACCGTCTGCACTAGCATGTTTTTTGGCCTGCTTTACACCCAAAAAGTCATGTTTGGGCATAATTTTTGTTGGACTCCGTAATGGGAAAAAAGTTACATGTTAGCCTTAGTGTTTTTTCAAATCCTAAGCTGAGAGAAAAAAGCCAATGAGTCCATTTTGAAGCCAAATATGACCAAACCGTCTGCACTAGCATGTTTTTTGGCCTGTTTTACACCAAAAAAGTCATGTTTGAGCATATTTTTGTCGGACACTGAAATGGGAAAAAAGTTATATGTTAGCCTTAGTGTTTTTTCAAATTCTGAGCTGAGAGAAAAAGGCTCATAAGTCCATTTTGAAGCCATATATGATCAAATTGTCTGCACTAGCATGTTTTTTGGCCTGTTTTACACCCAAAAAGTCATGTTTGAGCATATTTTTTGTCGGAGTCCGAAATGGGAAAAAAATCATATGTTAGCCTTAGTGTTTTTTCAAATTCTGAGCTGAGAGAAAAAGGCTCATTAGTCCATTTTGAAGCCAAATAGGACAAAACCACCTCCACTAGCGTGTGTTTTGGCCTGTTTTACACCCAAAAAGTCATGTTTGAGCATATTTTTTGTTGGACTCCGAAATGGGAAAAAAGTCATATGTTAGCCTTAGTGTTTTTTCAAATCCTGAGCTGAGAGAAAAAGCTCATAAGTCCACTTTGAAGCCAGGTACGACAAAACCGTGTGCACTAGCATGTTTTTTGGCCTTTTTTACAGCCAAAAAGTCATGTTTGGGCATATTTTTTGTCAGAGTCCGAAATGGGAAAAAAGTCATATGTTAGCCTTAGTGTTTTTTCAAATTCTGAGCTGAGAGAAAAAGGCTCATAAGTCCATTTTGAAGCCAACAATGACAACACCGTCTGCACTAGCATGTGTTTTGGCCTGTTTTACACCCAAAAATTCATGTTTGAGCATATTTTTTGTCGGGGTGCAAAAAAGGAAAAAATCATATGTTAGCCTTAGTGTTTTTTCAAATCCTGAGCTGAGGGAAAAAGCTCATAAGTCCACTTTGAAGCCAGGTATGACAAAACCATGTGCACTAGCATGTTTTTTGGCCTGTTTTACACCCAAAAAGTCTTGTTTGGGCATATTTTTTGTCAGAGTCCGAAATGGGAAAAAAGTCATATGTTAGCCTTAGTGTTTTTTCAAATTCTGAGCTGAGAGAAAAAGGCTCATAAGTCCATTTTCAAGGCAGGTATGACAAAACCGTCCGCACAAGCATCTTTTTTGGCCTGTTTTACACCCAAAAAGTCATGTTTGAGCATATTTTTTGTCGGGGTGCAAAAAAGGAAAAAATCATATGTTAGCCTTAGTGTTTTTTCAAATCCTGAGCTGAGAGAAAAAGGCTCATTAGTCCATTTTGAAAAAAAAGTCATACGTTAGCCTTAGTGTTTTTTCAAATCCTGAGCTGAGAGAAAAAGGCTCAAAAGTCCATTTTGAAGCCAACAATGACCTAACCGTCTGCACTAGCATGTTTTTTGGCCCTTTTTACACCCAAAAAGTCATGTTTGAGCATATTTTTGTCAGACACCAAAATGGGAAAAAAGTCATATGTTAGCCTTAGTGTTTTTTCAAATCCTGAGCTGAGAGAAAAAGGCTCATAAGTCCATTTTGAAGCCATATATGACAAAACCATCTGCACTAGCATGTTTTTTGGCCTTTTTTACAACCAAAAAGTCATGTTTGAGCCTATTTTTGTCGGAGTCCGAAATGGGAAAAAAGTCATATGTTAGCCTTAGTGTTTTTTCAAATCCTGAGCTGAGAGAAAAAGGCTCATAAGTCGATTTTGAAGCCAACAATGACAAAACCATCTGCACTAGCATGTTTTTTGGCCTGTTTTACACCCAAAATGTCATGTTTGAGCATATTTTTTTCAGAGTCCGAAAAGGGAAAAAAATCATAATTTAGCCTTAGTGTTTTTTCAAATTCTGAGCTGAGAGAAAAAGGCTCATAAGTCCATTTTGAAGCCAGGTATGACAAAACCGTCCGCATTAGCATGTTTTTTGGCCTGTTTTACACCCAAAAAGTCATGTTTAAGCATATTTTTGTCAGAGTCCGACATGGGAAAAAAGTCATATGTTATCCTTAGTGTTTTTTCAAATCCTAAGCTGAGAGAAAAAAGCCAAGAAGTCCATTTTGAAGCCAACAATGACCAAACTGTCTGCACTAGCATGTTTTTTGGCCTGTTTTACACCCAAAATGTCATGTTTGAGCATATTTTTTGCCCGAGTCTGAAATAGGAAAAAAGTCATATGCTAGCCTTAGTGTTTTTTCAAATCCTGAGCTGAGAGGAACAAGCTCATAAGTCCATTATGAAGCCAGGTATGACAAAACCGTCCGCACTAGCATGTTTTTGGCCTGTTTTACACCCAAAAAGTCATGTTTGAGCAAATTTTTTGTCGGACTCCGGAATGGGAAAAAAGTCATATGCTAGCCTTAGTGTTTTTTCAAATCCTAAGCTGAGAGAAAAAGGCTCATTAGTCCATTTTGAAGCCAGGTATGACAAAACCATCTGCACTAGCATGTTTTTTGGCCTGTTTTACACCCAAAAAGTCATGTTTGGGTATATTTTTGTCAGACACCGAAATGGGAAAAAAGTCATATGCTAGCCTTAGTGTTTTTTCAAATCCTGAGCTGAGAGAAAAAGGCTCATAAGTCCATTTTGAAGCCAACAATGACAAAAACCATCTGAACTAGCATGTTTTTTGACCTGTTTTACACCCAAAAAGTCATGTTTGAGCATATTTCTTGTCGGAGTCCGAAATGGAAAAAAAGTCATATGTTAGCGTTAGTGTTTTTTCAAATCCTGAGCTGTGAGAAAAAGGCTCATAAATCCATTTTGAAGCCAAATATGACCAAACCGTTTGTACTAGCATGTTTTTTGGCCTGTTTTACACCCAAAAATTCATGTTTGAGCATATTTTTTGTCAGAGTACGAAATGGGAAAAAAGTCATATGTTAGCCTTAGTGTTTTTTCAAATCCTGAGCTGAGAGAAAAAGGCTCAAAAGTCCATTTTGAAGCCAACAATGACCAAAACTGTCTGCACTAGCCTGTTTTTTGGCCATTTTTACACCCAAAAAGTCATGTTTGAGCATATTTTTGTCGGAATCCAAAATGGGAAAAAAGTCACATACTGTTTTTTCAAAAATCTGACCCAAGGGAAAACTGCTGATAAGTCCATTTTAAGTTAAATACGTCAAACTTTTCTGCACCAGCATGTTCTCCTGTTTGAAAAGGTCCCAAAAAGTCACCTTTTAACAAAAAATTTTCGGGGTCCAAAAAGGCAAAAAGTTATGTTATTACTTTTTTTTTTTTTTTTTAATCTGACCTGAGGAAAAAATGCTTATAACTCATTTCTTAGGTGAAATATGGCCAAACTTGTGCACCAGCATGTCTTCCTGCCTGAAAAGGTCCCAAAAAGTCACTTTTTAGCATATTTTTCCAATTAGTGGACAAAAAGAGGACATTAGGCTGTCCAGAGAGACTGTTACAGTCAGATCAGAGTTATTAGAGAGGACAGAATTGGAAACCTAATTGATGGCACGAAAAAAGTTACTATCTATGCAAGGTTTGACAGCGTCTTCATCCAATTAAGTCCTCCTTCTCTCTCTCTTCACACACACACTCGTCCAATCACCGATGAATGGTGTGGCCCACAAGTACCTACCTCTTCTGGTAGCTTAATGTCGTTGTGTTTAGTTCTTGCTGTAGTGTTTTTCATTTCCCAATGTGTTTAGTTATTTGTTGTTGTGTTTCGTTCTTTGCTGTAGTGTTTTTTAATTTGCTGATGTGTTAAGTTCTTTGCTGTAGTGTATTTAATTTGCAGATATGTTTAGTTAATTGCTGTTGTGTTTAGTTCTTTACTGTTGTGTTTTTTAATTTGCTGATGTGTTTAGTTCTTTGCTGTAGTGTATTTAATTTGCGGATATGTTTAGTTAATTGCTGTTGTGTTTAGTTCTTTACTGTTGTGTTTTTTAATTTGCTGATGTGTTTAGTTCTTTGCTATTGTGTATTTAATTTGCGGATATGTTTAGTTGTTTGCTGTTGTGTTTAGTTCTTTACTGTTGTGTTTTTTAATTTGCCGTTGTGTTTAGTTCTTTGCTGCAGTATTTTTTTAATTTGCCGTAGTGTTTAGTTATTTGCTGTAGTGTTTTTTTAATTTGCCATTGTGTTTAGTTGTTTGCTGTTGTGCTTTTTAATTTGCCGTTGTGTTTAGTTATTTGCTGTTGTGTTTAGCTCTTTACTGTTGTGTTTTTTAATTTGCTGATGTGTTTAGTTCTTTGCTATTGTGTTTTTTTAATTTTCCATTGTGTTTAGTTCTTTTCTGTTGTACTTTTTAATTTGCTGTTGTGTTTACTTATTTGCTGTAGTGTTTTTTAATTTGCCATTGTGTTTAGTTGTCTGCTGTTGTGTTTAGTTATTTGCCATTGTGGTTTGCACTTCAGGGCCACCACAGGGGTGTGGCTTCAAATCCTACAGCTCTGATTCCTTACTGTCATCACATTCATGAATTGAGGACTGTTTCTGCTGGCTTCAAGTTGGAGAAATTGCATAAATAATAATAATTTTAATTAACTGATAAAAATGAACAATAAACTGTAATTGAGGTTCCTCAGTAAATTTCAGCTGGATATCAACTCAGGTTTGAAGTCTCAGTTTTTGTTTTAAAACAAATATCTCTTCCCTGCATCTGTAGATGATGTCAAGGATTTCTTCATACATGCTTCATCATTTTATTGAAAATACTGACTCAGTATGATGACATCTTGATTTTGTCTTTGGTTTGGCTTTCCACACATCTGTATTTAATATGAGTAATTGGGTTTGCCAACCCTTGGGGATCCCATGGTCATTTCCGAACATGTTATTTTTTTCTTTAAAATTTGGTGATAATTATAGCTGTGTTACAACTTACAGCATGACTTACTGCAAGAATGTTTCTTTGGTTACATATTTTTTGATCTAATGTCAGTTATTCTTACGGGTTCATTATACACTTGTGACACTTTCTGCACTCTATGGGGACCCGCGAGCCAAAACTGTACACACACAAAAAATGCTATAAAAACATCATCAACTACTAAACTACTAAATATTCAATAATTTTCAATATTTTAACCCTTTAAATGCCAGTTTGAATACATGTTGCCACTTTTTTAAGAGGTTTTTTTTTTATATATATATATATTGAATATTTGGGGGTGGGGCATTGCTGGTGATAGTCTTGGTTATGCTGCATGTACAAGTTATAAAAGAACCTTCATAACTGCTATAAAAGCAGCCACATTCAAAATCACTCTGACACCTGCTGTTCCTTTCTCCACGTTATCAACATCTTTGAGTGCAGCAAGATGCATCCCTAAAAATGCACATTCTGTGTTTTATATGGACAATATCTCACATTTTGTCTTGTCTTTTTTTAGATGAAATGACTAGTATTATCAATCAATCAATCAATCTTTATTTGTATAGCGCCAATTCATAACAAGTGTTATCTCAAGACACTTTACAATAGAGCACAAAGCTCTTCATATTATGGATACACATATATGCATAGATACATATATACATATTACACATATACGTATTACACTGTCAAACTAGCATTTGAAAGGTTAAAATCCTAAAAATACTTGAGTATTTGACAGTTTTGAGCAGAACTGAAGTGTTTTATAAGATCTGAGCAGAAAAAAAATGTTGATGTATGATAATTTTATAGCAGTTTCTTCGCCTGACAGTTTTTGCTCAAGGGATCCCAGAGGGTTTAAAATTTGAATCTGACAAAACATCAGTGTTGTGGCTAATTTTTGACATATTCAAGACTCTAAGCACCAGCAGATTTTTTTTTAATTGAAAGATTTATGCATTAAATCAGAGGGATGCTCAAGGAGTATTTGGACAGTTTCAGAGCTAGAATTAAGATCACTTTCTGGTATATGTGGGTTATACTGCTGAATTTGAGTGGAGTTTTATGCTTCTTGTCTTGGCCAGTGCCAATGTAAGAGACTTTGCACCTTAACAGGAATAAACTCACAGCTATCATCCTCTTTTTGATAACTAATGTCCACAAGAGACACAAGACATCCATAATTTTACCTAATATTTACACAAACTCACTTTATTACAGCTGCATATTCTATTTATGCATAGTGTGTTTATAATTTTAAGCATGTGCATTCCTGTCTGCTCTTTATTTATTATGACTGTTCAAATCCAAACTGCACAATCTGTTAGCATCTACACATCCCAGTATTTCAGGTTTATTGCTCTATTTGAACTGATTACCTAAGACATTCTATAAATCTTGTCTTTCCTTTCTTTCAAAGCACATTTGCACTATTATTACATACTCTCTAATATGACCCTTTTATTTAGTTACACTCTGACCTGTATTTAGACCATTCCAACACATGTGTGATTATATACATATTTATATATGGAAAAAAAAGAATTGAAACGTTATTTTGATGGATTATTTCTCCCTTTAGTACCAGTTGGTAATGTATTTTATATCTTTGGAAAGCCTGATTGGTCACCTTGACAGCAAGGCACAACTTGTAAGGATTATGAATTCTTGAAAAACAAAACAGCCAAAAGTGTGGGTATTCCCCCACCCCAAAAAAAAATGCCCTCTGCATGCCAGAACACCAGCTTCCAGCTGCCAGGGATTTTGGCAGATTTGCAGCATTATTTGGTGTCAGCTCTGACGCCATCTCCAAACTCAGGACCAAATTCTGTGAGACTGTAAAGTCAAAGACGGACCATGAGGTGGGCGTCCATGGAGACGACCAAAAGCTTTCTTCCAGTTGCAGGGGATTTCAGCGCTTTTACGCTTGCACGTTAAGCTGTGCTGCTAATGCACAATCCTTACAAGGTGTACTTCGCTGTAAAGTTGACCAATCAGGCTTTCCAGTGATATAAAATACAATACCAACTTTTATTAAAGGAAAGAGATGAACGATCCAAGTAACATTTCCTTACTTTTTTGTGGATATAAAAATACATGTATATTCTAATTCAAGCTATTTATTTCTGCATAGTACTGACCAGGATTTTATTTGAACTCTATTCACAATCTTACTCTGTACTATCAAATTAAGCACTGCTAGACTTGCACAAAAGCTTGATTCTTGCAGTACAAAAATACTTTAAAAGTACATAAACAGTCTGTTTAACATTATGCAAATATTATTTATTCTGTTCCCTTCTACAATGTGCTGTTGGTAAATGGTTTGAATGACAAAAAAAGAAACTTTGAATCTTGAATAAGGGAAGAATTAAGGAAATAAGACCAAAGAGAAAAAACTACTTTCTACTAGATGTGGTTTTTATTCAACTCACAGTACATTCTACAGATGCACACGTGTTACATCACCTTAATACGACAGAGTCTTGTAATACCTCCTCTTAAAAATGATGAATTGGTCCTAAAAATATAAAGGAACAAATTTAAAGTCACCAAAAACTGTACATTATTAAAAATTCACGTTAACACCACGTTTGGTTTTCATGTCTTCGTTTTTTTTTTTTTTTTTCTTTTTGAAAAAAAAAAAAACGTCTGTCCCTTTAAATGTTGTAAGGAACGTGAGAGGTGATTTCCTATCAACGGATCTGAGTTCAGTGTTAAGAAACGTGTTTAAATTAAACCCAGACTGTGGAGTCATCCTGTCGCCTTCAGAGCACACCAACCATGCCGTGCAACATTGGCCCTCGAAAAGCACAAAAAAATATCAATAAGAGGAATGTAAGACAGAAAACCCAGCAGGAATGAGCCCAGAGTGTCATCATTAGAGAAGCTTTACAAATCTACGCTTTGAAATGGGAAAATGTCGCCTGGAACAGTAAACTACAGTTGGAGGTTTTTCCTGCTTAGAAAAGCTGAAGACAAAGAACTCTGAGTAACATTTTAATTAAAAGCTGCAAACACCAATTTGAGTCACATAAAAGCAACATTTTAGAGTGATCTGGTTTCTGAAGTAGCATCCTAAGAACTCGGTAAAGCCTGGTAAAGATCAGGTGCAACTCTAATTAACATGAGGGACAGTGAAATATGAGCCTAAAACTCCAGAATCCTCCAGTTTCAGAAACCAGTGTCTTTCACACAGCAGCAGACGGTAGTTAAATGTGTGTGAAATCGTGTGAGTGTTGGTGAGAAGTGTGTGTGCACGACTTTAAGTGGAGGTTATACAACGTCTACTCTTGACAGTCCAAAAACAGATTCCTTTAACTGGCCGTTTTCATAAAGGTCTAGACATCTCTATAAGGTCGTCTGTACACATTCACTACAAGCTATTGCTATTAAATAATCCCAGCTATTGTAATCTGTATATAGATTTATATATAGAATATATAATAAAAATATATTGAGCAAAAAAGTTACTTCTAGGCAGAAGACCACGTTACATTACATTTCCATTGAACAGGTAAGAAATGGCCCGAGCTCTGTGGGGAGTTTGATCCGTTTAGTGGTCGAGTGGTGCCAAGCAGGTCCAGTGAGCAGCAGAGACGCCGCCATAGTGTGATCAGTCCCTGACCATCAGAGTCTGAGAGCCAAAACGCTTGGGGTCCTAGACAGTGTCATTGCCCTACATGGGGCCCCGACCGAAGGCCTCGCTACGACATGGGGCATGTGAGAGGACGTGACAGGAGAACGCAAACAGGAGACCAGTTGATGAAGTGAAGATGAAGTCGACATGAAAAGAGGAGAGACATGCTGTCGCTCTCTGGGGCGGGGAATGAGTACAAGTTCAAGCCAGTTCAACTGAGGGCCTGGAAAATATGTGGCCCTTAGAGGGAACAATAACAGACAATAGCCAAAATCTATACATATATACCTATACATGAGAGAGTACACAGAACTGGAAGAAGCTCCAGAGAATCTTTGCAGTAATGAGTGTGTGCGTCTGGGACGAGGACAGCACCAACAGTATACAGCCCACCATGAGGGGACACGTCCTAGGCTCCTATTTGTCCTTATTTGAGTAGAACTCCGCCCAGCGGCTCTCAAAGAAGCGCCTCATGGCATGTCCGGCCATCCCCACCTCTGATGTGTCCTCGTTGAACATCTCGCAGTTGTTGAAGACGAGCTGAGCGTCTGCTGCAAACTCCTCACAGCTGCAGTACCTGAAAGACGGAAAAACGCAGGACATGTTAAAGAGGACAGAATTAAAGGGGTGAAGTTCATATACAGAGCTTTTTGTGAGAAAAGCTGCTACACTTTAAAAATGTGCACGACTGTCACAGGCCAGAGAAACTTTGCTTTAAAATGGATGTGAGTTTTTGTTTCCTTCTTGTATTTATATATTGGTACACTATTAAAATAATCAGCATTATGAAGGCTTTCTCCAAGTTTGTAGATTTCTCAACACTTTATGGTCGTCCTCATTAGGGCTGAACTTAAGATTATTTTTCCACCACAAGTTTAATGTGCACGTGCCATTTGACATGAGGCTCGCAAAGCTGCCCTTCTGTTGTTTAATAAAAACCAACAGAATGGCAGTTGACCGGTTTAATATCAATCAATCAAACTTCATTTATAAAGCACTTTTCATACTTAAAATGTAACACAAAGTGCTGTATATAACTGAATAACTGAACCTGCTACATAAGCTATAACTCCTATATAAGCGGACATAAGCTAACTGGACTGAATGTGCAATAATTGATCCTGCAAGTTTTATCTTTTTAGCTATTTACTGTTATTTTTATCTCTTTTAGCTATTAACTATATCTTATTTTTGTATCTTCATTTCTTTAACATTTATTTATCTTTATTTTGTACTTTTGCACTGCACCGCTGGTGAGAACTCCATCTCATTTTTTATTGTGTATATGGATACACATTGAAAAATGACACTAAAAGAATCTTGAATCTTGTACATTCAGGTACACAAGCAGATAAGAGTCAGGGGATACAAAATAAAATACAGAACCCCACCCACCCTCCCAGCCAACATTTTACACAGACAGCCACTCACGTACACACACACACACACACACACACACAGGAGGGACATTAAGTCAGGACTCTTCAAACAGCCACAGACGACTGAGGAAACGCTATCTTTAAGTTAAAAATGAGGAAACACAGGAGCTAAGACTTAACTGATAAAACCATAAGATATAACAAAGGTAATAAAGTGCTAAAAGTTGATTAAAATAACACTTCTAAAACCATACAATAAAAGGAAATAAAAAGTGGTAAAACATAAAATAGTAACTCTGAGACTAAAACAGAGTAAAACACATATAATGCAGATTAAGAGAGTAAAACAAAATTCAGCTAAAAGCCAGACTGAAAATGTAGGTGTGATATTACAGGTACTAATGTTCAGTAGTGAAAAAAAATGATAAACGGTCATGTGGGGTCTAAGTGTCCCCTTGTGTACTTATTTAGTATGCAGATACACAGTTCCTCAATCTTCAGTGAGTGTTTTCCTGCTATCATTAGTGCACTTTTACTTATATTGGTCAAAGCTTTTGCCAAATATACAGTTTGTTAATGGCACAGAAGGGCTGCTGCGATCTTATTTTGCAGCCGCCTGTGTGTGCTGGTGCTAGGGTCACAGGCTGCTTAATACAGTACAGAGAAAAGACCCCTCAAGACACGAGGGGTTAAGAGGGTTGTACCAAGGTTATTGCTTATTTGTTATATTTCTGATGATTTTCTGTGTGAGCCTGCACAGGTTTCCGGTGGCAACAATGTCAAACAACCAGCACTCCTGACACTTAATTTGCTTCTCTGCAAGTTGCTTGTATCTCCACCATTTTTGTGTCCTTTCTGCCATGAATAAATCTCTGACGTCTTAGTAAGTGTTTCTGCCGACTGCCTCTGATGGGAGTGTGGCATGCAGAACAAAGTGGATGGAACTGACAGGGGAAGAGCCGAGCATGACAAAAAATAATATTAAATTCCTTACTCTAAACACCATCCAAAGTGAGCTTTTCATTTCAAGTCACTGTCATGCTGACTGATGTTGCTGTAAATAGGGGTGATGATGTTTTAGTAGTACATAATAGGGTTTTTACACAATAGTTACAATAAGGGGCTTTGTAAATAAAGCTTAATTAACTCAAATCCAAATTATGCATCTGTCATATATGGGACAAAATGTTGTTGTTTTTTTTTAATTCAATCCACCCCCTTGGATCAGTTTTCTCTTAATACTGATGTGCAAGTTAGATCACTAAATTTCCCTCTTTTTTCTATCATTAGTTTTTTTCTAGAAAAGTCTTTGGAATTATGTTGAGCTATGCTGCTACTGATTTAAAAGTATTCAGAGCAAGCTGACAAAAGGTTACTGGGGAAAGCCAATGCTGAAATTGGGTGAAATGCTGTTTTGTTTTTGTGACCAGGGTCCTGTTGCACCAGTTTATGTTCTGTTTTTGGGGGTTCAGTTCACATCAAACCTCACAACTCTGTCTCTGAAGTCGTACCATGTTTGGTGGCACAACAAAGATCTGAACTTAATTTTAACTACCTGAGCATAACGCTACATGAACCTCAGTTTATCTTCAGTGGTTTTATGTAAAAGCATTTTTACAGCACTGTCGCTAGTGTTGAACTGTGTTGAGGATGCTGACTGCTGAAAATGGCCTCCACTAACCACCATTAACAAACAAGCAACAAATATGTGTGTTTAATATGAGACAGATAAAGGTGATTAGGTGAAAGCTGATGCCTGTTCCCTTTCTTAAGTGCTGGAGAAGAATAACAATGATGGCTGAGTGGGGTGCTGAGAAAAACTTTGTTTTAATATTAATAAAACAACATTGTGACATATTTCTGAGAGTTAAAATCAGCACAGCCAACAGACAGTGAAATCCTATGCAACTCCAAATCATAACAAAATCCTACACCAGAGGACTTAACAAGGAGCTAAATGTAAAATATTAGTCAGAGCTTGACCTCTAAGCTTTGCGAGTTGTTAAACGTGAACTCTGTCCTACATTAGAAATCTAACTTATTTATTACACTAGGCTAATTTTGAGCTTGAGCACAGCTTGTGCTGCCCCAGGTTTTTAATTTTTTTTCAAAAACTGTAGATGATCATTAAATCACCTCAACCAAACTGGTAAGACAATGACAAAGACCAAAATAACCTTCAGATTTAAGAGTGTAAATTCCCAAAGCAAATAAAAGTGCCATAAAAACAACCCAATGAGGGAGATCTGCTTTGTCTGCTTTTTTTAAAACTTTAATAAATCACATCAAAAAATATTCAAGTTGTTGATATGTGGAGAATAATCGTCTCTTACCCGCCCTGCAGCAGTCGCTCTCTCATGGTGAGGAAGTCCATGGGGTTTTTGACGATGCGACGGTATCCTGGTACCAGTCGAGGATTAACAGGTTCAAGGAAAGGCCAGGCGTCCTCATGAGACTCCATCTCCATCAGAATGATCCTGCAGAAAACACAGACTTTGCTAAAAACGGTCCATAAAATCTGGATTGAGAAGGATGGAAAAGCAGAGGGCGGGGGCTCACTCGCAGAAGGTGAGGTCAGGCTGGTTGCGTGTCGTCATGCGTCTGCGTTTTGCAGCTTCTCCAGAGAAATGAGAAGATGAGGAGCTCGCCGGTGACTCCTTGTGCCGCGTGGTCATGCCGCCACTCCGGCGTGAAGATGTTGTTTTTGTTGGTGTTGGCTCGTCTTCAGAGCTGTCGTCTTCATACCGTTTCTTTTTCACCCTGGTCCTCGTTTTGGACGAGCGTGTTGAATTACTTTCTTCCTGCAGGATGAATAAAATAAAAAACATATCTTGAAGTTAAAAACCTTTGAAAAAAAAAAAGGTGGAAAATAATTCAAGAGTTTATCAAACAAAAGTCAATCCGCACTTTTTTATTTAGTTTTAGTCTTTTGCCTAAAATAGTTTATAGTTTTAGTCATAATTGAGTCATCTACATTGTTCTAATTTTAGCTGATGAAATTTCACAACATTTTGTCAACAAAATCTACTGTAAATTTAGTCCATATGACTTGTAAAGTGGAAGGCATTTTTTTTATGTTTCCTTGAATTTCTGAAGTCATGTTTTACACTTGGATCCTGTCACCATGAAGCTAAGGCAGTTGTGACTGGATGTCCCTCTTAACTCATCCAACCCATCCAACCTTTCCACACAACCAAAGTAGCTGTGATTCCTAACTTGTCTCTACTTTCCACATGACGAAATTAGGTCTGATTGGATTTAGTCTCTGTCAAACATTTTAGTTTTTATTTGTTGACAAAAATGTCTGTTAATTTAGTTTTAGTTTTTGTCAATGTACGCTTGTTTTTTTTATTCATAGTCTAGTTTTCGTCAGGGGAAAAAAGGTTGTTGACGAAAATAATTTGTTGACAAAATTAACACTGGAGTATTTGTTGGTTTAAGTGCTCCTTTCGTTTTGTTTTTTAACCATGGGAAAAGTTCTGACCTTGGCAACGCAGGTGGGGCAAAACCAGTCTCCCTCTGGCACCTTAGTGATTTTGGGCCTGAGGCAGTACATGTGGCAGCCCCGATCACAGCCGTCACACAGCAACAGGCAGTCGTCATTGTCTCCCTTCCTACAAACCTGGCAGGTCTGGAGAAAGAAGATGGTCACAATTAGAGCTCCTGATGTTTAAAATCCCAGGGAATTGAATTTGGTTCTAATTTTTAATAGTTTTGTTTTGTTTCTCTTTAGCTTTGATTCAAAAATGGTAAGGTTTTAGGTTTCTCACCACTTTGGTCACAGATCTCTCCCAGGCGATGGCCTTCTCCAGCTGAAGTAAACACAGACAGACCTGTGGGGCACTGCGGCAGCGGTCCAGGGCCTGACGCCAGGTTTTGAGACGAGTAGTGATCTCACTTTCCAGACTGAGAGAGAAGAGGTTTAAAGACATCGGTCTTGGTTTTAATTTCTGTTAAATTCAACAGTGCATTGAACTGAATAGGAAAGAAAACATTTTGCTTTTGCATATTATTCCATGATTTGAAAGTGAAAATACTTGTTATTTAATGCACAAGTTAAAACCGACAACATGTTCAGAAAACCAACAACATATTAATATAAATGAAAAATTAATTAAATCAAGCATCAGATCAGAATCTAAGCAAGACAACAGGTTCCTAAGGCCCCCACAGTAGATCTTTAAAAGGGAAGCAGCCCCTACTCTGCTATCATGTGTAAACTTACTTCTTACAACGAGAAGGTTTTTCTTTTCCCCATTTTTCTTTTAAAGCTCACCTTATAATTATGTTTTTCTGTTGAATGTAACTCTTTTTATGAATGTTTAACCCTCACAGAGAAGCTTCTGTTTTTGTTTTGTTTGTTAGTCTGTGGAGAAGATAACTCAAAAAGTAACTTTCAAACTGTTTCTTAACATTATGAGACAGGGCAGTTTTTATTTTCTCAGTTAACTTTGTCCAAAATGCTGCGGTGGAGGCTGTGCTCTGAGAGTACTTCTAGTTTTTCAGTAAAATGTAAAAATTAACCTTTTAAATATGAAACATTGATTTGTTTTTTAGCACTTTGCAACCTCTTAAGTGATGTTTTACACACCCCGGGGTCTTGACCCTCTCTTTTGGAATCACTGTGTCATGTTAAAGTGCTATGTGTCAGTTATATTCCAGCTCTTTTTTTAATCCAATTTATTTGACTGAACTAAGCGGTGAGATTTGACCCTTTTAGTGACAAAATGGCTCCTCTCAATGTCTCAAATTGGCTTTTATATATCCAGCCTATTTAGCAATGTTTTGACCTATGACTGATACTTGTGTATGAATTCACTTAAATCATTGTTTACAATTAAATTTGACCGGATTGTTCCCAGAACATCATTGTTTTACATGACATTTTGTGCAGAATTGAACTACTACACCCTCAAGCTCTTATCCTTGAGTGTGTCATACTTCTTTGTGCCAACAGCTAAAAGCTATTTTTTTTATTTAACATTAAAACTGGTCTTTGACTTTGTTATGACCCCTTTTGTAAAGTCAGGATAAATAACACAGCAATCAAGAATTGACATGATAAAAGATATCACAGATACAATAAGTGGAAATAAATCACACTATAAAGGAAGAATGGTGAGCTAATATAAAAAATATAACATTCAGACTAAATAATCTTCTAAATTGCACGTTTTTGAAATGGTCTACAGACCATCAAGAGGTTTGGAGGTTTTTTGCTTTTTTAACTTGATTCAAGCCCTTATCCATCATTTACAAAAAAGAGCAAACATATAAAACAAACTCATTTAAGACCATCGGCAGGATGAGTAGTTTTCTATTAGTATTAATTTTGTTTAACTTTAGTCCAAACGGTTGCATTAAATTGCAACATGTTCGCAAAATAACAACAAAAAACAACAACAGACCAGTTAAACTTTTCTAAAAGACAAGTCCCAAACAGGACACATGTAAGAAAATACACAGGGTCCTCAGTTTGTTCCATGATGTGAGAAAGTAAGAATGAACTTTTATATCAGAAAATCAGTAAAGTGAATCCAGAATACTAAATACTCTCTTCCATGTGAACCATCTTGTTGTCATTACATTGAGCTACTTTGTTAAAGATTGCAACAGCTGCGTGTCTTAAGCAAAGTCAAGACAATAAAAATGTTCCTTTAAGCTCCAGAGACGGCGTGTCCCTCTCACCTGATGACATCCATTGTCATCTCCTCGCCTGGCTCTGGCGTTAGAGGAGCGAGTCGCATCACCTCAGCCGGGTTCCACAGCGGCTCCTTCAGGTAGCGCCTTTCGATGTTTCGCTCCAGATTGGCCAACCGCAGCACAGCCAGGTCCAGTGGGTGCGTTGCGATGCGCGGCAGACCTGACCACTCCTTCTTTGTCCGCACAATCCAGTCATCCTGAGGGTCATCATCGTGCTCGTAGTACTGGAGGTCTTCTCGTGTGGAGTCTGGATCTGGGACTGTGAAAGACTAAAAAAGAGAGTTGACCAATCAGTGAGGAGGGAACTCAACGTGGGCCTGACAACACCTCATTCACCCAAAACCAAAGAGCCATTCGTCCCGAGTGTTTTAGGGGTTACCTGAAATTCTGCCACCGGCGTCTCTCCATTTGATTCAGCTTCATTTACTGCAACCTTTGGTAACTCCTTCAATACATGAAACATCAAGTTTTGAGTTTTCACAAAATACAACTGTTCATTACTTTGTTTAGCTCTAGATTTCTGAAACTATCAGATCCCAATTCTATTCCCTTTTTGTTCTACTGGGGTTAGGTTGAGGGGAGGGTGGGGTTTTTCGGTCACTATTGGAAATTTAAGCAGGTTGAGTCAACCAGGAGTAAACGAAGAAAAAAAAAAACATTTTTAGAAAGGTCTCTTGTCTGACTCAAGCAGAGGACGCCAAGGACAAGAATTCGGGTATCATTTCAAACTTTTTTCCCCCAAACACGGTGCATGTTTTTAGAAAAAAAGGCTTTTACTAGGATCTCTATAAAAAGTCTGAGATGAAAAGGAAAAAGGCAACAAAAGGAGATGAAGTCATAGAAATGAGTCAAAGTTATTCAGACAGAAAACTATGATGGAAGAAAAGCAATGAAAGTAAATAAAAATAATAATAAAAGAAAATGACAAACAGCTGACGTGTGTACAGACTTTACTGTATTATTTTAAAATTCAAATCCACATTATTCATCACATAACATTAATCATGCTCCTGTAGGTGGATAAAGTATTCTGTAATTCAGTAATGTCTGCCCTTGATTTGAGTTGAAGCTGTTTCTATAAAAAGTGAGACCGTTTCTCACCTTAAGTTGCAGGTCAGCAGCGAAGACCCTCTGCTCCAGGTCCTCCACCCACTGTAAGGTGCTGATGTCAGTCTCCATCGCCTTCTCCTGCACTTGCCACGGCTGCTGCAGAGCCTCCATCAACGTGTCCTTCTCCTCCACCTTCACATCAAACATGGGGTCTGCCAAAATCCAACACAGAAAGTGAAAAAGTGAGTCTGAGAAATTGTGAGCAACAAGGGTAACCAACATAAATTGAGGATGATTCTGGATGAGGTCAAATGTAAGGCAGCAAAAGTTTATCGATGATATTCACCGTTGATCGGTTTGGTGCACATCTCTGACAGATTCTCCATGTGTTTGGCCAAATGTTTGTGGAGCACCCTCTCCCTGATGCCCCTCGGGTGGAGGGCCTGTAAGGTGCTGTACAGCTCCTCTGGTTCCTTGATCCACCACCAGCCTCGCACCATAGCTGCAGGAGAAACAAAACGGTAAACTCAACTTCTGATCAAGTACAGTTTAAAATGCTGGATTCAGAGTGTCATTCTTCATGTGTGTAACCAAGCTGATATTCTAGTGGCCCGACTTACATGCTGGTATGGGTTTGACCACCAGCTGTGTAAAGTACAGCTGCTCCAGCTCCTGGAATGCAGCGTTGGGAGGTCGGCCACGGCGTTTAGCTGCCACTCCTTTAGGCCCTCGGCGAGCTGGACTGCTGCCTCGGCTGCCTCTCCTCCGCCTGCGACCTGGTCTGCCGGGGGTAGCTGGAGACGGTTTGGCAGGAGGGAGGGATGCTTGGAGGAGTTGCAGGGGAAATGGTGGTGAAAGCTGGGCACAAACAGGAACAGTGGGGGCAGAGGCTGCAAGCGGGGTGTCCTGCAATGCTGCTGGTGTCGTAGGATCAGCAGGGGGCAGGCCAGGGACGAGGTGGTCAGGCTGTGGAGTAGGGGGAAATCATCTGTTAACACATCATGAGACAGACACTGTTCCTAAACTCTTAAAAAATAATAAAATTTAAGACTCTTTCTGACCATTTTAAGATCCAAGCTGTGTTTAACAATAAATTTTGCATTGCTGAAAGAACAGCAATCCACATAGGAGCTTTAAACTTTTTTGTCTTACTTTGTGCTAAATTTTTATTTTCTGAAGCAGCCCTCAAATAAGCCTGAAGTATATTTGTTAGAGTTCATCTTCACGACATGCCATCAAATACTTAAAGGCCATATATTGTGACTGCTCCTAGAGGATCCCGCATTTTATCTAAGTTTCTTCCCAAAATATTCACTCAAACATTGGATTTGATCACGCCTATAAACTCTGTCAGAACAAGCTGCTTCAGCGTAAATCCTCACGAGCAGTTCAAGACCGAGTCCCTCTTAAAACTGAATGAAGCTTCAGCTTTCCAGCCTGTGCTCTAATGTTTGCTGTGGCCTGTCCCACTGGAGCCAACTGTGAGATGAACAACCAGCCCAAGGAGTCACCTGTTGAAGGGAGGTGGTACGACTTTAAATGACAGCACCAGGGGGATCTCATTCAAATTGACTGTTTGTGCACACATTTCCTGAAAGGTGGGGCTAATACAAGAGGTAGGAGGGATTTTGCAGGGAGATTTTATGGCAGCCCATGGCATAGAATATTAGTATCAAACATGTTAAAAGGTGCATTTTGCATATTATGTGACCTGTATTTTATCAATTTAGTTATTTTTTATTATTTAATTTTTAGTTTTAGCATTTTTAATCTAACCTCAAATTTTTCTTTATTACGGACTCATGCATTTCCTCAGTTCCTTATTCCCTAAGTTCCTGTTACATTAAGTCCTAAAATTCATTTTTTTGTTGTTTGTTTAGCATTGTTTGTTTAGCATTGTTGTTCGTTTAACATTTGTTTAGCAGTCTTTCCATTCGCTCCATGTTCCATTTTGTTTATTTTCTGTTCATGTAAAAAAACCTTTTTGCTACATTATGTTGTATAGAAAAGTGATAACAATAAAGTCTGAAAGATTAATGTAACCCACTCAAAGATTTAAAAGAGCTTTTAACGACTCCTTTTATTAAAAAAAATTGAATTTAAGACTCCATGACTGTTTTAGGACCTGTTACTCTGAAAATTACTGAGGCATGATAAAATGTACTTTGATAGGGACTATAAAGCAACATATATAAAATTAATCACTGTTTTTTTCTGAAGACGATTAAGATCAGATTCGTTCACATTTGGAATATTGTTCTGCATTTTAAAATATCCATCCATTACTTATCACAAAGCCACATACAGACAGATGACAATTCATGCTCACACTCTTACCTAAGGGCAATTTAGAATCACTAATTAACCTTAAAAGCATGTTTTTTGGTCTGTAGGATAGAGAGAACCCACGCATGCACAGGGAGAAAATGCAAACTCCACATAGAAAAGCCCTGATCGACACAAGGGATCGAACCAGCACGTGCACAATCTGCATGCAGCCCCATGCTAAAACATTTTAGTCCATATTGTCAAAGTGAACGAATTCATACTACAGTGCCTTGAAATACTTTGATTTTCACTTTTACATCCATAACACAAACCAAGACTTTATAGAAGGAGACAGCTTCAAAACGCTTCTTCTGTTAAATATAGTGTTTGAATTAAGCCATAAAAGTTATAAAACTAAGATATTTTCTCATAACTATGTTATACTTTGACTTTTTCTAATTGTACTGTAGATACATTCTGTTCAAATAAAACATTTTATTTTGTAATAAATTAAGGAATTTCTAGAGGGGAAACATCACAAAAAAAGGACTTGCCATGGATTGAAAACTATAATCATTGCCAAAGGGAGCAGTAAAAAGAAGTTGCTTGAATTTATGAGGTGTATATAACTACTAACTCTGTTTTGGGGATCCTTTGTTGCCTATCTTTTCATGTTGTTTTTCATGTGGTTTTCTCATGAGGTTTTCTCTTAATGTTTTGCTCTGATTCTCATCATACTCAAATTATCTATTCCGTTTCATTTTGCTTCTAGGGTTCTTTTGCTTAAAATGTATGTTTCTTGTTGCTATCTGTTAGTTCTTTTGTGTTCTGGGTCTGTGCTTTGATTTTCAGTATGTTTCTGTTTGTCAGTGCACTTTGTTTTTAAAAGTGCTAAACAAATACAATTTTTATTTTCATCACAGAGGGACACTTAAATAAGTAGCATCGAGCTTGCTGCCTTGCCTCAGTAAATCACATACCAGGTGCCAATGCAGCAAAACAGCCCGATTATTGTAGTTTTAAAAGACGTATGCCTTTTTTTTCAGACCTTAAATTTCACAAGGATTAACATACTACCAATGACAGACCTAAAAAGAAAGCCAAGATTATGATTCCAAACCTGCACAGGTGGAGAAGCAAGTGCAGGAGGGGCACTTGGGAGCTGAGGGAGGAGCTTAGAGGGTGATATGGGTGATTTTGGTGTCTGCGGCTCAGTCAGAGAGTTATCATCACAGGGTTGTTTGGGGAGCAGGTTAAACCACTGCCCCTGTTTCTCCGCCATCTCCTTCACACTCTCCTCTGGCCGGTTCCCCTCTGGAGCTTCCCCTGCAGCCGTACACGTGCCGTTGGTCATCGCTTCTTGTGATTGGCTGAGCCAGCTCTGGAAAGCAGCCTGAGTGAGGTCATGAGTCCCGCTGTTTCGTGGTGATCCAGGTCCATCGCTCCCCGCGGATCGAGCACTACTCCGACGCCGACGGCGAATCTTTGCCGTGCGGAGGTGAAGCTCGACTTCTGGTTTGATTTTTCGAGGGCGTCCTCGTCCTCGTTGTCTGCTCATGAGGGAGGCGGTGCCAGGAAGGGAGTCATCGTCTGGAGAGAAGGCTTGGGTCTCAGCAGGGGGAGGAGAGGGAGGAGGGGAGGGCTGAGTTGGAGGGGGAGGCGGAGTGGTAGGCGTGGCGGTCTCTTCAACTTTGGGCTCCTTTTTCAGGAAGGAGACGGGAACCTCGGCTACAAGAACTTCTCCAGAGGCTGCAAGATTAAGTTTGAGAGCTTAGATAAGAAGCCAAGAAAAGAGTTGGTCAAGTCTAAAATAAGAGCCATGACATTAGACTCACTCAGAAGCTCCTCTGGCCCCTCGACTAGAACTCCTCCAAGGTGAGGTAGAGCCAAATATCTGCGTCTGTACCGGTCCTGGCCAAGCAACAGGGCCCGCATGGACTGAGACGACTGAAGCAGCTTTTTACGGAAAAATGCTTGGCGCTGTAAGGAACCAAACAAAAGGCAGACTTAATCTCACAGAACATAAATAAACAGCATAATAAAGTCACAAGTGTGGCAGCAGACCCACCTTGGTTAGCTTATCTATCTGCCTTTCAAGTTCAGGAATGCTGGCATTTGCAGGGCTCTCAGTCTGAAACACAAAACATTATGAATATAAGACCTGTTTGTCTCTAATTCTGCAAAATAATAAGAGACAGGGGCAGATACACACATCGCTGAGTTTAGGTTCCTCTTTGCGTGCTCGGCGGCTGCCTCTCTCAACCTCCTCCAGATTGAAGGTCTCCTCCTCGGCCACTCTGGCACTGCGCCTCCTCTCCTCAAAGCACAGCTCCTCCTCTGATCGTCCTGTGCGACGCGCTAGTGCCACCTTCAGTCTGAAAAGGAAACAACAATGGGGTCAACTTTTCAAATGACAAAAACAAAAACATACAATCAAGAATCAGAAGTTGGTCTTCTGTGCGCTCATGCCAGTTCATACAATGCTATCTCAGCTATGTGCAACATGTTTTATCAGGCCTTATCAATCTTAATGTACAGAAGTATCGACTATCACATGTTAGCAGCAGCTCAGACCGATTTAAATATTTAACCTTTATGGGCAAACATCCCACCAGGTGATAGTATCCCATATGAAAGAAGAGAGACCTCAGCCCTGTGCATCTCACCACCCTCCTGTCACTGTTACACGTCTGTATGAGACCTGGCTCGGAAATCGTTACAGACGTCCTGAAAAGATAACCTATTAATTCCAAGAATTCTACATAAATATCCAGATATGCTGTGCTGTTACATAAAGACTGTAGATCTTTGACTTTGTGTGTGTTAAAAGACTCTGCAACATTACAGCGTGTGTATAAGAAGGTTAAGTCCAACCTTCTGTGAGCCGTCAGTCTGCAGGATGTGTATCAACATCTTACATGTTAAAAGTCAAGAATTAAAACTTCTTTCATACATCCCTCTATAAAAAGGCTTCTTACTGTAAAGCTGAAGTTATTGTTGAAAAAAAAAGGCAAACAAACAAATTATCTATCTTTAAATAATGTGGAGTAAATTGTCAGCAAGTTGACACTGATCATACTTTTGCATATGATAAGCAAACACTACTGTCATTTTATCAGGGATTTAAATAAATGACAGGAGCTGATGCATTTATTAATAACATAAATACAGAAATTACTAAACAAATGTTTCTTATGAGGTGTTTTAAATTAATTAAAGCAAGAACAAAGATTTAAATTAGCAGTTAAAATGAATGTTTGTATAAATATCAACCTCTTCATATTTTGCTTTAAAAACAAATATTTAAACTAAAAGTTAAAAATAAATGTAGAAAGAATTGTTCAAAAACTGAAGTTTACATATTTTGGTTAAGTTCGAGAGAATATGATTACTGGAAAGCAAAAAGTACAACAGGGCTCCCACTCTTTTCTAGAAATCGTTTTCCAGGACGGCCCCCACCCCCAAAAAAATGTATTTATTTCTAACTCTCCGACATGAACATTGTCTGCTAGCTGTCTTTTTAGTCAGACTTTTATGCAGTGTCTTACTATTTTAAATTTATGGTTTATACTTATATATATATTTTGTTGATTTACTGTTTAAGTAGCCCAAACTTTATTTTGACTGTTTTTATTAGTTCTTTTTTTTTCACCATTGTTTTGAGTTTTTATATTTCATTCCTTAACTTGCATTATTTTATCTACTCATATTTTATGGCTTAGTGTGCATTGATTATCAAGTACATTTTTTCTTCATTTCTAAAGTTTGATTTTTGTTCACTAACAAGGTAGAAGTAAGATAAATAATTTTCCAGGACAATTCAAGCTTTTCAGGACATTTTACTTTTTTCCTCATTTTCCATATGTTTTCCATGACTGAAAATTCGATCAATTATTTTCCAGGTTTTCCAGGACATGTGGGAAACCTGTACAAGTTTCAGAAATAATTTTTTTTATTTTTTGAAACTGAAAGCTGTTGCAGCCCTCCTATGACATTACAGAACCTAAAGTGGCCCCTGGTCAATTTGAGTTTGAGACCCCCACATTGAAGCCTCCCACCCACTGACTGTAGACATGAATTCAATACAAACTACAACATTAACTGTATTTAGAGAATGAAACATCATCTTACTTGCGCAGTTTCCCCTCAATGATCCACTTGTTCTTCCTGTAAGTTGACATGTTTTCCAGGGTGTTGTCAATATCACTGAAATACAGAATGAAAGAATTAGTTCACCAAAGAACTAAACTGTTAAAAAAGGAACAAAGAGTGAGCAGAAGTAAACTGTCATTATTGTTACCTTGTCACAATGTTGCTACTGTTTAGCTCTCCAACAAGGAACCCCAGGATGGCAGCCTTAGTGTCAGGAGACAGGGCGTGAAATGATTTGGTCCTCAGAGTGTTGCAAACTTCCGTATCGTATCCGTAAGCTTCCAGAAAGATCCGCAATACTTCTGAGACAGTGCTGCGGGTCAGCTCCAACTCAACCAGCTTGTCCCCAAGGATCTTCACCGACTGAAAGATAAGACAGAGAAAAATTACGATTAGACAGTTTGTTTGGCTTAAGTAATGATTATACGAGCATAGATCGATGTTTTAACTGCATCACTGACCTGATAATATGATGGAAGGCCAGGGTCATGGAGTGCAGCTTCCATCAGCTTTATCAGCAGGTCCTGGACTTCTCCTTGGCTGTCACCCAGACCCAAGAGCCCCTCCTGCAGTGTAGCCAAGCTCGGGATGTCATTTGGTACATCGAGGCCAATCAATTTCCCATAACCGTGGAGGAACTCAACCACAGTCAGGCAGTGTGCAAAGGATGTGCCACAAAGAACCACGCCGGGTATACGGGACAGGTCTGGAAGAGGCTGGTTGAGACAAATTTTAAAAGATTACTACCTTAAAAACAACTTACACCACCATGACGCTCAGAGAAGAAGATTCGTACAAATCTTACTTTGTGATCAGTGAGACACATGTCCTCTGTGGGCTTCTTCAGCTCCTCTGCGATCAGCTGCTGCCTCCTCCTCTCCTCCAGGCGCCTCTGGGCCTGCGCTCTCCTCTCAGCTGCCCTCTTAGCTGCCTGAGCGGCCCGGGCTGCAGCCTCTGCCTCCGCCTGAGCTTTGGCCATGGCTTTGGCTTTGCTGCGAGCGCCAGGCACCCTCTTACCCTGGGCGATTCTCTCCTCGTCTCTCTGCTGTACTACAGTAGGAGGAGGAACCTCCACTTTGATTTTTCTCTTTCGACCGCGCTTTTTGGGCTCCGCAGCAGACCCTGGTGCTGGCTGTGGAACGGGTGGGGCTGTTGGGTCGACCGTTTCATTCTTCAACTCAAGGTCTTTGGCATTTTGCTCAAGCTGGACGCATCAAGAAAAGGGAGAGCATACTGAGGTTAGAAAAATGTGTTTCAAAAAGGATTAATTTGATGAATTTCTGTTGAAATGTTTTCTACCTTGGCCTTCTTTTTCTCCAGTTTCATCTTCTTTATCTTTGCATCCTCCCTTCTCTTCATTCTTGCCTAAATAATAAAAGGCAAAAACAATTCAAGGTTAGATATCAGCTGCATAACTGAAACATACACCTCTTTGCATCCTATCCATACCTTTCTCTTCATTTTCTTTTTGATTTTTGCAATCTTCTCCTTTTCCTCCTCAGTGAGAGCCTCTGTAAAAGGAAGCAAAGTTAAGTCTTGACTACTTAAGGTACATCCCTACGTCATGCAGTCTGTATTTACTCACCCTTTGCCTCAAGCCGTTTCAAAAGCTTAGCATCAACTTTGCTGAGGAGGTCGACCATCTTGACTTTAGGAGGTCTTCCTGGGCGCCGAGTCCCCTTCACTCCATGAATCCTGCGAGGTTTGTCAGGGTTTGGAGGGCGACCTCGCCGGCCAGTGATGGCCATGATCATGGAGGGGATCTCCTCGTTGGCCAAGAGGGTCCACTTCATACCCTGTGACGTTTGAAAGAGAATTATTACTCCTCTAAATGTTGTTGAAAAATTTTGTACCCATAAGCTCAGTAGTCATTGTTTGGCTGTGGCTTTATTTTCCACTTAGAAAACTGTACGGACCTCAGAAGTTTCTCTTTCTTCATAAAAATCTCCAACAGGCATGCGTGGGCTGAAGCTGAAGTGTTCTCTGCTGACCACGCTGTCGGTGTGCCTCTTCAAGTACTGCATGAAAAGACCAGATAAACATTGTCATAATTAATGTTTAAATACATCAGTGCAACAAATAACTATGCTACTTCTAAAAGTCATGGGTTTGTTAAACTTGAATAACCTTTAAAGTTCTGCTCTGTGGTCCTGAAAATGTACCTTGATTATTTCTGGGAACTGCTTCATCCTCCTTCCACAAGGTGTGTAATACCAGGTTTCACCTCTCATTCGGTTGTCTGCCTTCCTCACACGGATCTCTCTCCTCCAACTGAAATTAAGACAGATTATCTCTCAACATTTCTAGCAGAGACAGAGCAGCAATGAAGCAAAGCTTTAGCAGAGGCAATAAATCATCACAGACACATTATAATACTTCTAAAACAGACAGAAGAAAACAAGTCTACAGAGACTGGCAACACTTGAGACTTCATTATTGAGTCAGACATTTTTTGTTGAAAAGCTTTACTATAATTGGCTAAAACAAGCAAAAAGACCATACAATATGACCTCTAATTCTTAATTCTACAATCATTATTTTAAACAACAGTCAACACGATTTTAACCATTAAATGGTTATTCAGACAACTGGATTCAAACCACTTTCATTCTTGATACAAAGCAGTAGAAATTTAGATTCACTGAGCGTAAATTCTTGAGCAGTAACACCAAAATTCCAAACAGAACAGTAACATTTTACAATCAAAATCTTAATTCCTAAAACCTTGATTTTTTTTTTTTTTTTCAATCACTAAAGATCCAACTTTTTATCAAGATTCTGGAGCGGATTCTTTACAATAATAATCTGGAATACAAATAATAACTTTTAGAATTGTAAGCCCTTATATCCCAAGCCCTAAAACCGATCCCTGCAGAATTTCAAACTTAACATTTCAGTTTTAAGCATTTACTTACACCTTATATTCTTATATTAAATTGTTGATTTTAAGCACAAGTATTCTGATTTCAAAACTCAGAGTCTAAACACTCACATTCAATAATATATTAATGCTTAAATATAAATAATAGAAATCAATTATTTACACAAACATTCCAAATGCGCAACTTTACCATTAAAGACACTGAACAATAACATGATTGATTCTGAACGATACCATTCTGAACTTTTATTTTTGATATTATGGATTTTTTATTACATCAACATTTCTCAGAATCCACCTGTGATGGTACAGGGAGATCTTTCGTGATAAATCATGAAATAATAGGATTTTGAAATAACTTCCATGAGGGATAATTACCCATGCTGCAGTGGGAACTGGACCTGCTCCTCAGTCGCAACCCTCCGTCCTCTAGATTCACCTGTTAAACAAAATGTACACAACCAGGGTGAGTTTAAACTGTTAAAACAAAGTCTCATTAAATTATGTGGTAAAGCAACCACAAATCTTTTACCTGCAGTGGAGCCGTCATCATCATTTTCATCATCATCTTCTGCAGTCTTTTCCTCATCTTGCTGGGGTGTTTCTACGGCGTTCCCTTCCTGCCATTTTTTCCTGATCCATCTTCTCTTCTTGGGTTTCTCCACTGATGTGTCAATACTAGAGGCATTGGCCAGAACGGCTTCAATTGTTGCTGTGATGGAATCAAAATCTTCGGAGGATGGCCCGGCCTCTGCACATGCACCTGGTGTTTCGTTTACATCCAGAGGCTTCTTCCTCTTTCTGCCTCTGGTTCCCTTCACTTTAACCACTCCCTCCTCCTCTTCAGTCCTCACTTTAGGCTTCCGTCCCCTCTTCCGTGGGGTCCCGTCTGGAGCTTAGAATAAAAGAGAAAATTCGTGTTTGTTATGTGTAAATAGGGGAAATAGATTAGCTTCAACATACTGTAAGGGTTTTTTTAATATCAGTAAGATAAATACCTGGGGTCTTGGGCAGTAATGCCTCAGGGGGTCGAGGTTTGCGTGGTCTTCCTGGGGTTTTCTTGGGTCTTACAGCAGGTAACTCAGTCTGATCAGTCACAGGTTGGAGTGGGTGTACAGCAGGACCCTCTGCTGGGGTACTGAAGGCAATGAAGTTCTCATCTCTAATCTTAAAACTTGGGGGGGTCATGGTCTCATTTTCTGTGGTGATCTTGCAGCCAACAGAATCTGGTGTATCATGTCCGATGGGTTCAAACTCTGCTTCTGGGACAGAGATGAAACAAAAACATTTAAGAGACAAAAAAGTTCAATGAAGAAGAGAAGAGACACACAAAAGAAGAAGAGCACTGTCTCAACAATGTGTTTACATGCATATGAATAAAACAACCATTGTCTGTCCCCTGAGTTATTATTAGTGAAGAAGCTTATTTTTCTTGAAAGAACAAAATACAGAAATGACTAAATAAAAAATGGCTTTAGAAATATAAAAGGTGGGATTGACAAGACATGTAGAACATATTCACTGCTCCTGGATTTAAAGCAAAGCCTGGTTCACACTTCTGCATCAAACCTACACCTGAGCTGATTTATACATCCATCAATGACCGTGTGGTCTCAACAGCTGCATCAGAGCATTTGCAGTGTTAACTACATAATCATGTTAATTCCTTATTTATTCTTCTTTAGCCATACTTTAGTCAAAAGAATACCCTTTTTGAGTTTTTTATATGAAACTCAAACACAGACACATATGTTAGCATACTCAGCGTCTTCAAAAATGGTCTTATCTTACACTACCAAAAATGTCGAGTTGCACAAAATGGTGAGATTTCAGAAGTTAAAACATGGGGCTGCTAATGGAGAATTATCTTTCAACATTGTCAGAAATGTTTGATAATGTTGGCAAAAGATTTGGAGTTTAAAGCTTATTTATAAATAAAAGAAGCCTAACAAAGACACAGCATTTACCTGGAAATTTATCTGGAAATACATAAAATAAAAAACTCTCAACATATATCGCAGGAGGAAAATGTTGCATTAACATTTTTCCCAACTTCATTCCTGCACCGTCAGCATTTATGGTCTTGCATCAGTGTGTCTGTGTCACTCAATCTGGCAAAAAAAAACATCAGTTGGCAGTGTGACAAACTAAACCAATGTCTAGTTTTTCTTCTACAGCTATTCTATCACATTTTAGTACATAAAGTCATGTCTGAAACATACAAAAACCAGCAAACACAAGGTGCCTTGCAGCAAACCAATCAAAAGGCTTGTTATCTATGTTCCTTCGACATGTTTTTTGGGATGTGCATGTCAGGCTATGTTTCAAGCACTTGCTGCCAGTTTAGGGTCTTGCGCACCGTGAGCTTGGGTTATGGCATAGCTTTGACAGTGAAGTATGAAAAAGCTTTAGCCTAGCTCATCATAACACTAAGACCATGTCCACACATGGGTGTGTACTTGTGGGGTGCTGGTTTGGCAGAGTGGTTAGCAACCATGCACATCCCATGTATGTACTTCTGCCGGCCCGGGTTCGAATCCAGCCTGTGGCCAGTTTGCGGAGTGTCTCCCCCTACTCTCTCACCCCCTTTTGCAGGCCTATCCACTGTCACTCTCTCCTATCAATAAAGGCACAAAAATGCCCAAAAAATACATGAAAAAAAAAAAAAAAATGGGTGTGTACTTGTGAAAACAGCTTTTTTCTGTGCATTCTGGCCTTCTGTCCACAGGCGATCTGCATTTTGAGTCACTGAAAGCGCACATTTTGGGAACTCCTGCCAAGGTGAAGATTATTCAAATATCTGATTGGAGTATTTCTGTGTGGACAGGGCAAATGGTGTTTTGAGCCTAAAATGTCACACTCTGCATGGAACTCTCCTTGAAATGATGTCACACATGTCAGAAAAAGGAAGTTTCTACTTATTTTACTCAATGAACTTAAAAGCTGACTGACCTGGCTGAGCTGACACAAAGGACTGTGAGTTGGACACGTCGCTGCAGTCCACAGAGGGCTCCTCCAACTGAGAGCTGTTCAGTGAAGACTCCAGGATGGAGTCACCAGGGACGTGGCAGCTGTCCTGGGTCTCCTCTGCCTCAGATGTTTCTCCTTCCTTGGTGGAGTCCAGTGTTTCATCTCTGGAGTCTTCTGCTGAGGAGCTGCTGTCTTGAGTGGTGTCAAATGCAGTGGATGGTTCCTCAGTGCTTTCAATTTGAGAAGTGTCCTTCCTGGTGTCGTCCATGTATGAGCTTTCGTCTTCTACTTGAGAGGACTCCTCCAGCACAGAACTGAAATCAACTCTAGAGGGGGTGTCGAACTGTGAAGAGTCAAAACTGTCCTCGTCAGTCAGTTCTCCCTTCATCATGGAAAGGTGTGAAGACTTTTTAAGCGGTGTCTGCTCATCTTTCGTATCGTGGGAGACCACACTCTCAGAGGGTGGCTTTTCAGGTTCTGTCTTGGACTTCTGATCAGGAGTGAAGACCACAGTCTGGAGAAGTGTACCGGGAAGATCAGAGAGAGATTTGGGTGCAGGAGCTTCTTGTTTATTTGTTTCAGCAGCTTCTACTTTGTGTGAAATCCTTTCTATATCAGATTCAAGCTGAGGAAGATGTTCCTCTGGTTTTCCATTTCTCTTAAACTCTGTCTTTTCCTTGCTGTGACCATGCTGCTCTGACATGGGAGACTTCAGAGGGTGAGAGTCAGGAAGGTGCTGTGCAGTGCCAGCGTTTTGGACCACACCTGAAAGCGCAGATACCAAAGCAGGAGGGCCGGACGTGGGTGCAGTCCTGGAGGCTTGAGTGGTTAGAAGAGGTAGGGTGGACAGAGGTCGGGCTGTGGGACTTTCCTGGGCTGAGGGGAGGTTTGCTGTTGCAAGTGGTAAAGATGAAGCAGAGGCAGTGAGAAGACCAATATCAGCAGGTGGTGGAGTATTTGTCTGATGCTGCAGTGGGGCTGCTTGATCATAGGGTTTGAGAGCTTTTGATGTAGTATTTGGAAAAGCAGATACAGGTAAAACAGAGCCAGCAGGTTGTGTGTCACGCACTGCGGAGGTGGACAATAATTTGGGAGGTCCTGGCTTCTCAAGTTGACCTCCATATCTGTCTGGAAAGGAAGATGTCAGCAGAGGAGGCTTGGACCCTTGAACCATCCGCTGGAGAGATGAGATGTGAGAGGACACCGAGTAAGAAGATGTGGGCACGAGGGCAGGAGGGGAGGCAGTGTTAGGAGGGCCTGAAGCTGCAGGAGGGAACGAGGATTTGTTCTGATGAGCCAGCATTGAAGTTATAGACACAGAATCAGCTGAAGCGGGAAGTGATTTAGATGGGGAGAAGGAGGGCGGCCCTGCTGACAGATGCTTGAATCCAGCAGGAGGTGCATCAGTTGCAGAAGAAGTGGGAGGCCTGGGGAACTGCATCATCAGAGAAGGTGTTTGGATTTGTGCCGAAGCAGATCTGACATCAGGGGATGATACTGCAGGAGGCCGGGGTGCCGATGCAGAAGAGTCAGAGACAGCGTGAGCAGCGGAGACCCGAGGAGGTGTCAAGTCCCTGGTTGTAGAAACTGCTGCAGGAAGTGCAGATGCAGAGAGCGGAGAGGGCATGGGTTGAGGAGATGTTTTCACAGCCAACTCCCTGACGGAGGGAGATATTTCGGACCGCTGTGGAGCTATTGGCTGCTCAGAAGGCTTACGATGATCACTTGTGGGTCCCAGAAGAGTGGGTGGGTGACTGTCACTTTTGGGTAGCCTTTGGGAGACTGATGCCTTTTCCGTGCCATTAAAATTTTTATCGACCTCCTTGACAGCTTCTCTTGTTAGTCCTGAAAAAGAAAATAACCAAGAAGATTGTCAATTATTTAAAGAAATTTTTGTAGGAAGTCAAGGGTGGCTGTTTTATGTGGATGAATGTAGTGGTTACTCTGGCAGAGATATTTTTCCTATGAAAAAAATAGAAAAATACAACTAGTAAATTAAGAAAGGGTATATTTTGCAAATCTTTAGTTATAGCAAACAATGAATAAGACCTTTATCAGGACACTCTCTATTCAATTTAATAACCATGTGAACTTCACGATGTACTAGCAGTAATCTATGCATACTGATATTAGATTGGCACATATTAACAGCCTCAGTGTATATAATAATTCAATATTAAATGATTCAGATCTTTGAGGTGAAAACAAAGCAAGAGAAAATTCAGTTAAGCAACCATCCCCGTGCAGGGTTGACAATAATTAAGGAGAAAAACTAAGTTAGGAAACAGCATCTAAGTAATACAAAAAAAAAATTATAACAAAAATTAAACATGCATATAATTTTGAACATTACTATTTGCACTGAATGGCTATTTACACGACAGAGATAGAAAGATGTTATGTAACGAAGAGTAGATAAAAGTAGAACACTGAAAAATAAATATAAAATTGAATAACGCAGACATTTTAATATTTTTCAAAGGCCTTAGTTTTTACAGCTCTTATGTTTTGACTTTATTATCCTTGAATCTGCAGACACCCAATGAGAGGTTCAGCAGGCTGAGCTTGTTTGACCATCATCACATCAACACATCAAAGTCTTATTACACAGTTATACAGCGCTGAAGTGCCACCTGCTGGCCGGATCCCTCCACTACATCACTGCAACACTGACATCATCTCCATTTACTCAAGTGCAATAATGAGCTAGAACGGATTAGCCCGATATCATTGTCAGTCAGTTCCTGTGAAGATGAGCTTTCTTATTATTATAGAAATTAAACAGTAATTAAGAGGCGTTTAGAATTTCTGAAGAAAAAAGTGTATCAAATACATCAATAACAGTTAAAGAGAAATGCATGATCTTTCATTTCAAATAACGCTACAGTAAATAAGAGAAATATATGAAACTATTTCCTTTCATAAATTTGAAATGAAATTAAAAACATAAAAAAATAAAAGTAATAACTATTTTACACACTTGCAAGCCTATGGTTAGATATGTTTTACGTGTATTCAAGTGAAGAGTTACAGCTCAACATGAGTGACTTTTCCTCTCTCAAAAAGCAAGTGCAATGTCATAATCTTGAGGAAAAATAAAGGGTAAACACACTAATAATGATGTAAATGGAAAGAATTTGTTTAAGTAAAAGTTGGATTTTTTTTTTTAACTATAAATAGGATATGTTGCAATTACAGTTTTTATGATGAGACTACATATATGTCTAATATGCGTAATTACACTTCCCTGCCTCCAGTTTACTTTGTTTTATAATAATTTGTACTTCTTGCTGTTTTTATCTGTTTTAATTTCTGTTTCAGCTCCGCTTCCTGTATTTTGTTAGCTGCTCAGAGATAAAAAAAAAAATTACAGCTCTACAAAAACTGGATTCCCACAATACAAATATAAACATTTGCTTCAGAAATCTTTTGAGAAGGAGTGTTATATATTTTAATATTATCAGCAGGCTATGATGGCAATGCCAAGCAATAAAAGGAAAAACAGACGACTTTGTGAGTAAAGCTCAACGGGTGGTTTTAAAGGGGAAATGTAAAGTAGAGGGGACAGCATGTTTATGAGGAAATAAAACTTAAATAGAAACCAGATTAACTGACGTGTCAGAACTAAGATCTGCACGCTCACTGACAAAAAAAATGTATGAGTAATTACTCATTTAAAACCACAGGAACAAAATGTCAAGATAAAATGAAACAGTTTTATCTGTTAGACTAAACTGGTCACCTTGAATGGCAGGAGATACTCCCACAGTGCTAGCCAGGGGGCTCCGCTCCCTGCTGTGGCCTTTGGGTGATCCACTTTCCTGGGCAGTTGACTGTTTCATCACTGGTACTGAGGACATCCCAACAGGGAGGGGGCTGCCAGTGCTCCCCCTGCCTAGGTTGTGGTGCTGTGGGCTGCCACGTGGTGGAGTAAAACTCTGTGCAGGAGTGGGAATCATCTGAGTCTGACTCTGGGGCTGAGCTTGAGGCGGCTGCTGGGGTTGATGCTGGTAGTACGGCATCCCATTAGGCATCATGCCATAATGCTGTGTTTGCTGGTGCTGCTGGTGGTGTTGATGAGGGAGGCGATGGAGGTGCTGCTGCGACGATGGATGTGAGGGAGGTTGTAGAGACTGCTGCTGGTGATGCTGTGACGGTGTGATTCCAGGATGTGACTGACTCTGGTAGCTCCCGTACATGCTGTGGGAACTATAGCTCATCTGCTGTGGGCCAGGGTTACTCCTGTTCCAGTACTGAGTCCCAGATAGAGGCATGTTTGGTGGGCCTGCCACAGGAGACTGATGGGAGCCTTCGATAGCCCCGTTCAGTTGGTACTGTCCGTGTCCCTGGAAGTGGTGCTGTGACTGAGGCTGCACCATCCCAGGAGCGGGCTGCTTCTGGTGCATCCCATGTCCAGGAGAGGAGCCCATGGCTGGACCATACTGAGGGTGCCCTCCCCACAGGTAGTCGTAGCCCATGCTGCTGCCCTGGTGGTGGTTGCTCATGTGGGGGTAAGGAGCAGTTGGTGGGTGGGAGGAGGGCACACCAGAGCCTAGTACAGTAGTGACGCCATTCACATTCATTTCGCCATTCAAATCTGTTAAACAAAAGAACATTGATCAAAGTTTTTAAAAGAATATGAACAAGGACCAGGGATGCACCAAAATCACTGTTTCAGGATGAGCACTTTCATTAGTTTGCAAACCAAAGCAGAGTATAAAAATGAGATCTGCTGAGCCCTAGGTAAAAAGTGAGTTTTTTGGTAATGAGCTTGCACTTTTAAATTGAAATTAATTATGCGTATAAAGGCTGTTTTCTGAAGTTCAGATGTAGAATTTAAGTTTTTCCAACCTACTAAACAGTTTAAACAAATAACTTGAATTTTTGCACTGAATTGCTGGCTTGTACTTTTCACCTGATGCTTTTTTTAATCAACTTGTTCATTTATTGTAATTGTGTGTTCTTTTTACTACTTCTGGACACATGAGTAGGATGTACTGAATGTGATAAATTTCTCTTAAGGGCCACAATAAAGACACTTTGACTTTTGAACTTGCACAAAGCTATGTCTGTTAATTCTGCTTTGTGTGATTTTTTTTTGACTGTGTATGTCAACAAAAATTAAAATCATGCTTCCAAATACACATTTGCAGCTCTGGACATTGTTTCATGTAGTGTATTTTGTTCCATAAGGTGTTTTTCAACTCTTCTGTCAATTTTGCTGGCATAGTTTGCACACTGCTTTACCTACTTACTTACCTCATTTATGTAAAAAGATCAAAATACTGCAGATATGGCTCATACTTGGCCACTTGCTCAAATTTCTGCTTGATATATCAGCCATCCATATCGGCCATATCAGCTGTAATACCGGTGGAAAGAACCTATATAACATAATGCCCAAACTTACCAACGCTGAAATGTCCACATTTAAAAACAGTAATGAATCATTTGTTGAATAAACATTTTTTAACAATACTTCATTTCTGTTTATGACACAAATAGACGGTAATGACAAAAGGAATAGATGAATTATAGTACAGAGGAGGCTTTGTGATCTTATATAATAATTCTGTAAGTATTGGTACCAGTTACAATGGGCTTGTAAACGTTAGGGATGTACAATCTTTGTTCACGACTTTTCGAAAGTCTTTACTTTAGGAAAATTGACTTGTTGCTTGCAATGTGAGTCTTTTTGTGTACAGAACAGCTGTAGAATAAGAAAAACAAGATTTAACTCTTGACAAGAATCAAACACTTGATTTACATATGTACCCAAAAAGTGATGTTTCAGTGAAACAATGTGGTGCATTTCTTTATTTAGCAGATACTTCAGCTAATTTTTGGTATATGTATGGTTGATGGCGGATATATCGGATATAATTGTCTGCAAAATGTCAATATTGGCAGATAGTGATTTTTAACTTTTTAGACCGATACCAGCCAGTATCAATATCATACCAATAATATTGTTTATCCCTAATAAATATTGACATAATAGCAAAAATCCAGTATGGTACACACATAGCATCGTGCATATTTACTTTAAAACAAAACATTTTCAAAGTGTTGACAAACATACTATTTTAGTTTTATAAATCATTAAAACCAAGTATTCTTGTGAAATACTCACTCTTCCCCTGCTGAGGAAAACTCATGGAGGACCCGTTAGTATAAAGAGAATCCCCTGAGGAGAGTTTCAGTCCTGAGTTAGCTGAGGAGTGGGTGCCATAGTTGAAATGATTATTTGACTCCATCTGAGAAAAGAAAACAGGAAAACAAATTCATACACAAATTCAAACTAATAGTCCACGTCCACCTCCAGCTGAATACAGGTACATGAGGATCCATTACGCCTGTGCACGGCATGCATCAACACATAAAACACTAGTATATCTGCTTTACTTAATTAATGCGCGTAATTTTAATGCAGGGGAGGGCGCACGGCAAAAAGAAAAATCCATCCGTTAAATCTCTCCTAAATAATTCTGACAATATCATCCTGTGACAGCACCATTTCCTTCATATCAGCCGTCAAAATGTCGCAGCCAGCAGCAGCAGATGCCGGGCCTCAGCGAGGACTAATGGACAATCGGAATATTGCCATAGAGGCTCATCATTACCGCTGATGAGGCGCTGCTAACACGAACACATCCTCTTCCATCAGCCATGATAAATGTTCGGCCCGGGCAGCCATAGCCACACTCACTGTACTCAAGACCCGGCGGCCTCCGCCAACTAACAATGAGGGGATTAACGAGAATATTTCACAGCCACTTCAAGGCCTATAGAGTTACTAAGCACGTCGCTGCTCTGCTGTTTCACACCCGAGCCGTAGAAAAATATAAATACGTTTTTCCTGGTTCAAGAGGCCATTGCAAAGCAGGCAACGCGCTAGCTGATCCGCGCTAGCTGCGTTCTGAAATGAACATATAACTTTAAAGCGATGCTAATCGGCTGTGCTAACAACCGACAGTGTAAACGTTAGATAAAAGTTCAGCTCAACAAGAGGTCCAAGAAACATTTTTATTTTAGAGAAACGCCCAACAAAATACTCAATGCTCCAATTCCAAGGTTATTTAGCTAAATCATCACAATGGAACCTAGCTAAAACAGGCTAGGTAGATGGCTAACTGATAGCATCCTTAACATTCACCGAAGTAGGTACATTCAAAGCTGCGATGTTAGCTAATAGCCAGGTAGCAGGTACCGCAACCACGCTGCCCAGCATCAACAGAGAGCCCCTCAGAAGAGAATAAACATCCTCCGGTTTTTAGAAGTTAGTGGTGAACACTCAGGCAAACTCACTTGTTAACAGATGGAGGCGTGCTCCCCTTTTGTTCACGGGCTAACGTTAGCTAGCAGCCAGATGAAGTTACATTGTTTACGCCGCACGCACACAGAGCGTTTTCACAGAGCATCATCTGCCCGCAGCGACACCAGCAAAAGTTTCGCCGATATTTCAGATAAGGCTGTCCAACCTTTCAGTCCTGGGATTACGGCGGTGCAGAGGCTCCTAAGCCTTCGTCTAAGAAGATATGTGGGTGAGGATGGCACACGGGTAATTAATAAAGGAGTATTCCCTAACCTTTGGGTTTTAAATTAGCAAACATGGCTGGTGTGGTCCAGTGCAGCCATGATCACAGAGCGGAGCGAGCGGAGGCAGAGGAAAAGTCCCGACGACAACAGCACACATATCCGGTCACATTCCGACAGGGAACTTTACAACATAATACACTATATAATTATCATCCACCTTAACAAAACCTTTTCCATTATTAATAATGACACCAGTAATAATATTCATTAAAACAAAAGTTTCAAGTATGCACTTATAGATTTTAGAACCACAAACATAATCATGTATTACTGTTTGCTTTTCGTGGTTTAACTTTTTAGAACAAAATGTTCTCTGACTATGAATATTAATATAACACAATAAATGCAAAAACAGTGTCCCTGACAAGTGGACACGGCCATATATTGTATATAGTTAAATAATGATCACCGGTCAGCCATTCAATTTAAATTCAATTCAAGAGCTTTATTAGCATGAATGTGGGGCATTATTGCCAAAGCTTTTCAATAAGAATAAAAACATAAATAATAATTAACATTAAAAATACAATAAAGGGGAAATAGGTTATCATAATGATAAAAAAAATTGTGCTATTGTTATTTTTAAGGTTGAAAAAAATAGATAACTGATGAAATGTATACGAAAAAAATCAAATATTTAAAAATGTAAAGAGATGTGTGTGTCATGGTTATGTGCATTCAGGTTTGATTGGTTGTCTTCAGGTCTTCATACACTTTTATAGATTATCCCACAATTTATTCCTCCCAGTAAATACTGGATTTTCTGAATAACACTGGTAAATTCAAGCTCTGTGTGTGTGTTATTTGGGTATAGCATTTCTCTCTTCCAGCCTGATATTTGCACCCAGGCTGCCAGGAAGGCAGCATTAAAGCATTAGGGCAGGATGTAAGGAAGTGGAGCTCTGTCTCTACCTTTTGGGTGTCACTGCGGGGACAGAGTCTGTCATTGGGGAGCCATCTCTTTTTGTGATGACCCATCTGTGTAACTTATCTTATATAGCTACATTGCTTCACCATTTCTTTACGATGGCATTATAAAACATGAACATCTGTTCTGGTGACCAATTTATCCATTTGAAAGGACTATTCCTGTTTTATGTTGCTTTTATTTTTTTAAGTATTATTTACCTTTTTTAATTTTTGTGTAATACTTATCTTTTTACCATTTTACATTGACCTTTAAACTCATTCCCTTTCTTTCGGAAAATTCATTGATTTTCAGTAGACTTTTTCTTTCAAGAAAAAAAGTGATAAAAAAGGGGGTAGAAGCTTCTTATAATCTGTATTTTTAGGTTTCATTATGTTTTCTCCAGACAAAAGAGACCCACTTTTTCCTGTGTGGTGTTATTATTTTTTTATTCCAAATAAAGTTTATATACTCTAAAATAAAAGGAAAGCACTTGCTATAGTTTTTCCTAAGATGTTTTGAAATTATATTTTATAAGATAATGACAACTATTTTTATGGAGCACCACTTAATGTATAGCAATTTAAAATGCTTCACATCTATCAATTACCACTTATGATCATTAAAAGACGTGAAATAAGTGAAAAGTAAGCAATTGAATAAAAAAAATGAACCACAAATGGATAACCTATTTCCGTCATTACCCTGTATTTCTAATCAAAATGTTAGCGCTTTTGATGTATTCATATTACTTTAAAATGTCATTGCGAGTAGGCAAACGACTGTCAAATCATAAAAAAATAGAGCATTCATTAATCACCTTAGGGCTTCAATTAAAGTTAAGATCTGTATCTTTTAAATTTAACAGGGCATTTGAACAAAGTCTTTGAACAAAGTTACGTTATTATTAATGATTAAAGAAAAAAAATGCATACAAGACATTCTGCTCCTGCAACGTGAACTCAAACTTTTATTTTTGAGTGTTCACTGATGACAACAGGAAACTATTGTTGCGAATTTGTGTGAACTTTACAGAAACGAAATGGAGGAAATGGGGCTAAAGAGGAAGTATGCTAATTTATGGGCTGAGACGTTAGAAGGCTTCTGGGTCCTAGCGCCGACACCAGCATCTGTTTTCAAAGAATACAGTTTACGGGGGGGATAAAAAGTCTATTGAGAGCAACATCGGTAAACATTTGCTCAAGTAAAAAATGTTACGAGTTTAAACACAGAGGTTCAGGCTGTAAAATAAAATAAAATAAAATAAAATAAACTCATAAATACCTGACACACCAGATAGTCCATCTCCATAAGGCACTGGTTCCCCTAATGGAGTGGCAGGGCATACTGGTGTGCCTTGAGGAAAGCTCATGTGTGGTGTGACAATTTGACAATATCAATAAATAATAATTACAACTGTACACAGTCAAACAAGAACTTTAAAATTCAGTTTATCAGTAGGTTCATAAATATCAATGCACATCAAACCCATAGAAAACATTAACAACACATAAAACTTTAAAGGTTCCATGTCCTGGTGAGTTTCACTATTTACATCAGGTCTTTGGTATCTATTAAGCAAGGATTTTATTTAAGATGAATTAAAAAAATGAAATAATTTGTCTCTGTAGAGATGCAGCTTTTCTCCCTCCTCTTTGGAAACGTTCTGATCTGAGGGGATGGGAAGGCTACTGGAGGCTGATAATGAGCTCTGCAGTGATCGGTGGCCTAACGGGAGGGGGCGGAGGGATTACAGGCCTCGGAGCGGCCATTCAAAACAGTTATGGCATCTGCCTGTGACAAGCAGAAAACTCATTTAGGTGGAGGCTGTATGGCTATGACATAATATACATTAGGAAGTGAAAAACTGAGCATTTTAACCCTTTAACTTCCACAAAAATAGCCAAAATGTCTTTTTTGACTAATTGGAGCACTAATGCAACAATCAATTTTTTTATGCCCTAAATATTTATAAATTATTAATCTCTGCCAAATGGTTGAGCTTGGAGTTTGTAAGTTAAGAAGTAATTCCATTGTGAAAGTGGAAAGAGAACAAAAAATAGGTAAAAATGTCCTTTTTTGACAAACACTTTCAACTTTTTGGATTTCATATTCATTACATAAATGCCATTTTTGGTTTTTATGACTGGTTTTATTATAATGCTAGTTTTACCTACCTGAAAAGTTAATAAGACATAATGCTTTGTTCTAACATTATGTTTAATTCCTACGAAATTTAGATGGCCTAATCAGGTTTAAGAAGTTTGATGCATTTATGAATAAGACACAGTTACTCAAAGTTTGGTCTACCAAGCAGTTGAGCTGGGAGTTAAAGGGTTACGGTACAACTTCTTTATAAAGGCATAGAGCATTTCTCAGTGAACTGAATGTTAAGTAAAAAATATAATGATCCTCTGCACCCTGAGCCCCTTCTAACAAATAGCAAAGCAAATGGACTTTGCAGGACATGGGACCTTTAAAGTAACACCATCTTTTGAAGTTAAAAAGGTAATGGATTGAGGGAATTGTTCATTTTTGCTCTTTTTTAGTCCATTTAAAATTGTGAAATGTACTGCATATTAAAAAAAATGAACATTTTAAGTAACGTCTTCAATAATACATATTAATATTTATTCCCCAATATAGCTGTTAATCAAATTTCAAAAGGGATTGGAAGGTATAATAAACACGTACAGTGCTAAGTTTGATTGAAGATTCATCCCCTTCACTAACGTTAGAGCCTTAAAACAGATTATCACATCTCCATTTTTGAACACAAAGCCTTGAGACTAGGAGAACAGTTAAGAAACAACATTTAAAATGATTCTTGAACAGTTTATTAGAAAGATGTAGACAATAAAAAAAAGGATTTTCACTGTAATTCAACACCATTTGTCTCCCCTTACATTTAATTAACAGTGCAAATATAATTTGGTCATTACATATCGCCTAAGATCCCAACACTCTCTCAGTGAGGAGGATCACTCTAAATGAATGAACAAAAAGGAAAGAACCTGGAGAATAGCAACAAACCATATGATGCTGAGGTCCAACCAAGCTTCAAGCCTCATTTTCAGACAGGAGATGTTACATCTTGTTTCTGCAGCCTAACATGGGTGCAAGCAAGTCAGGTGGGTACGGAGAGAGGAAATTTTAAAAATATGAAATGTGCTCAACTCACTCAGATTACAAATAAGTCTCATAACCCAGAAGTTGCAGTTATCTCTGCACTGATTTCAGGATAATCCAATTGTAAAAAAAAATGTAAAGAAGTGCAGGGAGACACATCAGCTGGAAGGTTAAGCCACAAAAAAATACAAAGACCGGCTTCCTGGATATCTAATTCACGGCACATGGAAGGCTTTAGAGGAACCCAATCAGTAAATGCATCTTATTTTTCTGGAGAACATACAGTATATAGTGTCTTTTTCAATCATGAAATAAAACAACACTGATCAACTTACTTTATACAACTTTAGGAACATGGTGGGCCTAATTATTCTGAACCACTATTCATCAGAAAACAATTTTTCGCTTAATACGTATTGCTCATTTGAGGACTACTATACAGCTTTTTCCAACAGATAACATGTGCTTACTTGTAATATTTAACAGTAAAACAAGATACCCAAAAAAGGTGCAGTACAGCAAATGGAAGTGGAGATAGCTGCTCTGTACAATACCATGCATATCAACCTTCAGTGGACTGATCGGTCAAGAGTTTGGAGCTGAGGCTATGGATTTAAATATGGCTACTGACTCATATGTACAGTTTGTTTGTCACTGCCTTCAATATCAAGATATACATTTGTTAATGATTCCTTTTGCCCTGTGTTCCTCCATTTTCTATCCAGAGTCTTAAAAGTCTTCTACTCCAAATCTGGCATTTCTGAAAAATCAAGCACAACAGAAAGAATATTGGTTAAACATTGCATTCATATTTCTGAAATTGGTAACCATCATATAAAAACGTATTGATACTTACTCTCATCATCACTATCTGCAGAATCATCCTGCAAAGATAAAGTGGACAAAGTTTGTTTAATAACTTTATGAATTAAATCAACAACTTATAAAGCATTTTACTGGTCTCATACAGATCTGTTCAAAAGATTTTGCAATTAGGTAAAAATGCTTTCACAATTATGTATTCTTATTGTTGAACTTATTTTACAAAATCTAAATTAAATCAGTATTTGGTGTGACTACTTTTTGCCTTCAAACTAGAATCAGTTCTTAAGGTGCACTTGCACAAAGTCAGGGATTCTGTCGATTAAAGTCAGGTGAATAAATAACCAACTATACCAAACAGGTGATAATGATCATCAATTTAGTATCTATGTTGAAACACAGCCACTAACTGAAACTGAAACTGAAACAGCAGTAGGAGACTAAAGACTGGCTGAGGTTGTGAAAGACGGTATCATGTCCATGTTCCATGGCAAGACTGGGCACAACAGGACAGAAAGGTAGTTATATTACATCAGCAAGGTCTCTCCCAGGAAAAGATTTCAATGCAGACTGGGGTTTCAAGATGTGCTTTTCAAGCTCTTAAGAAGAATTACAAATAAATCAGTTAACATTGAAGACTGCAGACACAGTGGTTGGCCACAGAAACATAGTGCAGTAGGTGAAAGACACATCATGCCTACTTTCCTTTGAAACTGGAATATGTTCAGCTGTGCCTTCAGCTCATGACTGGCAGAAACCAGAGGGACCATACATCTGTGTGCAAAGAAGTCTGGCCAGAAGTGGTCTTCATGGAAGAATTTAAAAAGATCCATACCTCTGACAGCAGCAATAAATAGGACAGCAGGTGCTATGGACTAATGAGTCAGAATTTGAAATATGTGGCTGTAACAGAAGGTGTTTGCCGAAGTGCCAGAAAGCGGTACAATGAGTGCCTGTAGGCAACAGTGAAGCGTAGTTGAGGTTCTGTTCTGTCTGGGTCTTAAATTCTGTAAGTGGAGGTGGGGATTTGGTCAGGATTAATGGGGTCTTTGATGCCTAGAACTACAAACAGATACATCTCCATCTTGGAATACCATCAGGAAGGCTTCTGATTGGCCCCAAATATATTCTGAAGCAGGACGACATCCCAAAACAAATAGTCAAATTCAATAAAAACTAGTGGAAAGACGATTAAGCAGTCCTAGAAGTAATGGTGTGCCCCTCAAAAACTCCTAATGTCAACATCATGGAGAGTGTTGGGGGTTAAATGAAGAGGGAGAAGGATCTTAGCCAGTCTCCATCCACACAAGATCTGTGGTCAGCTCTCCAGATGTTTGGAACAACCTACTTGTCGTTTTCCTCAACATTTGTGTGTGGGTGCTCCCAAGAGTACTGATGCTGTTGTGAAGGCAAAGGACAATCACCCCGAATATTAATTTGATTAAAATTTTTCTTCTGTTCATTCACATCGCATTTATTAACTCATCATCATGAACTATTTACACTTCTGTTTGTAAGAGCATTCTTACTTTGAAGCATTTAAACTATTGCTCAGTAACGTACTTGACAATTTTCAGGTCTTTGCCACGGAAGAATACAAACATCAGGACATTTTGAAGCATTTTTTAACATTATAATTCTCCAAACAAAGTGGGAGACTTGCTGTACCAGTAGACCCAACACTTTTCATTTGTAGCAACGATTTCACAGTTGAAGTCTCACAGGAAGGAGACAAACAAATATGGAGGTACACTGACATCATCAGCAAGTTTTCCCTGTCTGTGATCTGGTTTGCATTTTTGTTCAGCAAGTTTTGTATAAAACATAAAGGCACCACGTAGTTCCTTTTTCTTTTCTATATTCCACTTGGATGTCCAAACTATCATTTACATTAGAAACACATACATGATAAAAGACTTTTATATAATTAATATATTTCATTTCAAGACTTTTATCAAAGACTGCAGGAGATCTCCCTGGATGTATTCCTTGTCTTTGTAGTTGCTTTCAATCAGAAAATGATAAAGTAAGAACAGCCGTGGGAATCTCAAAGTTTATATGAAAATGACCAGGATTCTAACAGTTCTGGGTGGTAACAACCATTGAGTCTCCCGTCCTAAAAGTGACGTCAGGAGAATGGCTGCCATGGGAAGATGGTCCACTGTAGTCATGCCACAGGAGGCAGCCTGATCGGAGTTACGAATCATGTTTGATATTCATAATTCTTTCAGAAACAATACAATGATCATATGGACACAACACACTAAAGAAATATTTGGACAAAACATTGGTTGTAAAAAGCCTAAAATGGGTGTATTTCCCAAAGTTTGTTGGTTGAGTGGACAGCAAATCACCTTACTCATAGCCTGTGATCAGATTTTGAAAGAAACAACAGCTCTAATGATCAGAAGGTCATCAAAACCATATTCTCACCTCATCTGCACCATCTAGATCAGGTAGGTCATCATCACCTCCCATGTTGTTCATCATCTGTGATATAAAAAAAACATGATAAACACTTAAGAAAATATATTTTACTTCAGATGAAGGACTTAATAAAATAATAATTTAGTAAGGAAAAGAACAATTGTCACTATAGGTTGATGTCCCAGAAAATAACATAAAAATTCCTCTGACTCTTCACTTATGGTCTCTAAACCTCTGTGGCAGCATCTGTATCTGCAGAGACTCTGCCTCGGGCTGTATTTTCTGATTTTCTTCTTACTTTGCTGAGTTATAGATGCTTCTGGGCGTCAACCTTTTGGCGATGCTATATCAGCCTGAGCCAGCAGTATGACTGAAGATGGCAGGGAAGCATTTAGCAAATTAAAAAAAAATGAAATTCACCCCTTATTTTAACTCCCTCTTTATCCCCCTTTGAGAACACTTGACCATTTATTCTCTCCCTCTATCTCCCAGGCCGTGGAGGAGTGGCTGAGTTTGATGGTGTGTTTGCAAACAGCATAAGACAAATCCCATTCATTACATCTTTAAGTGCGGTTCATGGGTCAATCAGATTTGTCGAGCTGGCACACAATTATGCAGTTACAGGTGAAGTCAGACATGCTGCGACTGAGCAGCTGGAAACCAAAGCCCTAAAGGGTTCTTCCCTGCACGGTAGTCATCTGTTTTCATGTCGTGGCATGCTAAAATTATATATAAAATTCAAATCTGATAGATCACCCAGCATTAGTACCTTACTCTTCTATTTTTTTAAACTTATTTTTGCTGTGGTATTGAAACAGGTGTCCAAAATGCTTACTTATTCTTGTATCAAATCTAAGGTCAAAAATGAGAGAAGAGGTAAAAATTATAAATTACATATTCTTCCCAATCCAGACATTAAATACACCAGTGTTTACCAATCTAAAATAAAAAATAAAACCCAACTGATGTCAGCAGCTTTGTGATTCAGATGAGGTCTGTAGTATACTGCTGTTACACATAAAGGTATTAATATGAAAAAAAGGGAGATAATACATTTAAGAGTGATTAAACAGCGCTTAATTTGTACAGAAACATCCTACCCACCTCTGTAACATCTTTTTAAACTAACATTAATTTCTTTTAGAGTTTCTTTACCAACACTTAAGTCAAGAAAGGTTTTTAACCTGTAAGGATTTAGCGTATCTCCCTTAATCATATCAAATACAATCATTTCAATTCCACTGATCATTGCAGTGCTTACATCTGAGAATTGATCGAAGTTGCCCATCTCATCTTCTGAGTCATCCTCCCAGTCTTTCCAGTTGTTGAAGTCGACACTAAGCCAACTCAGCTGTAAAAACAAAGGCATTCCTAATTAGAGTGATATTTAGGTTTTTAAGCAAAGTTGTTTCATTTGAATGTTTTTGCTGTTGTAAAATCAATTGCCCGTTTCATTGAGTGCTGCAGTGAGAGTCTTTAGATATGAATAGCATTTTAACACACTCAGTTCCATCATAACTCAAAGGGATGTCTGAGTGACTTTTCTTTAAGATAGCCTGATACATGGTTCCTCATGATAATCATAATAAAACTTGCGATAGACAGCTAGAAGTGCCACATTTGTAGATTTTGAAGCTTTTAACATCTTACAAAAGGCAGTTGCTAACAAGTGGCTAACTATGACTGAAGAGTTTGCTGGGGACATGCAAATGCACCACGAAAAAAATGCAAAATTAGTGGTGGGGACATTGAAGTAGGGACGGAAATTGATTAGATTTTATTGATACCAATGTCATTAGCAGTTCTGCTTATCAATCTGATTCCTCAACAATTCCCTCATATATTCATGTGGATTTTGTGTGTAGGCAAAAGTTGGCCCACATAGGTCTTCCGTGGCAACACTGTCAAACACGTCACCCCTGATATGCATTGCCATGTATGAATGCCTCAGCAGGTTGCTGGTTTTTCCATCAATGAAATGTTGTGCAGTCTACTTCATTTTGGCAAAAATTATTTTTATGGTTTCTGCTGGCTGACTTTAACGAGAGCATGACGTCTTTGATTTGCTGGAAAAAGTTAAAGGGATTGGTAAGGGAATCATCTACCAAACAGACTAATGATACTAAATCCTTTAGAGGGTTAACGATTCTCAACCTTACATTGAAGTGGGGTATTTCCTCTCAAGCCGTACATTAGCTTGAAACTTTTGCTGACTGCATTTCATCCTTAAATTAATTAAAATGAGTTCATTCATCAAGATTATTTTGATGTAAAAATGGTGAAAGTTTGATCTTTTTCTTAATCACTGTGTTTATTTTCACCAATGATCCAAAACCCATGGAGTGAAACACATATGCTTCTTGTGATGCTAACTTCAAGATTGGCCAAATAAAAAAAAACATCTTTGCAACACTCTACTATTGGACTATTTATCTGAGTCTAACCAACCTTAGCCTTGTCTTTTGTTAGCCTCGGCCATGCCTTTCCTGGCTGTGCTTTCCGTAAAAAGCACAACACTGAGCGATCTGTGCGTTTATGTTTGGATTCCTAAGAGAAGATGAAAAGAAAATACATAAATAAAACACTTGTTGAAGAGCACCTTAACTATTCCTATTCAAAAGCTTTAGACAATGAGTAACTTACATTTTCATCAATGGCTTCAAAAAGGTCTATTTCATTCTCGTGTTTGACATTATCAGTTCCACCAAGACAGCTGCAAAGATGAGAAGACACTTTTAGAATCATTACTGGCAAGAGTATAAAAACAGCAACACGAGTTAAATAATGGTGAGAGAAACATACCTGAAACCACACTTGTTTTTATCAAAATTGACTTTAACGTCTTTGCTGTCAGCTACACAGAACTCTATAAAAACAAAGTCCCTCCTGTCGTACCACTTAGCAGTTGCTGGATGCCTGTGAAGAAACAGACATTTGAGCATCAGCCTATTTTAACAACCATAAAAGAGTATATGGTGAAATTACATTTAAAATGAAGTATCTAAAAAGAATGAAGCTTTGACCCCTCTACTTTTGGTGTAACAGAGCAACTCATCATCAGACACACACTCACATTAAAAATATATAACACAAGTCAGGAGAAGCGCCTGTGACAGATGGTTTAGTATTCAGGTAAAACAGCTTGCCACCAAACAGTTCTGGATCAGGTTGCTACACTGCATCTAGTTACACAGTAAGCTCTTGTATCAGGACGCCTAAACAGTGAATTATATGTGAATAAGTCCAGCAGCCAGTGTGCCTTAAATGTGTTGAGTAAGGTAGTCAAGTATCAGCACTTAAATGCTGAATGTATCCGGAGTATCTTAAATAAAACTAAATCCACATTTTTCCAAGTCACGGAAGACTAAAATACCAAGTTTACCTTTAGTGATGCAGGATATCGGATTTTTGTTGATATTTCCAAATTTCTTTCAACCAATACCAATATATGAAGTAACTCCTTAGTGCTTTGTGTAGGACTGGGCTTAATATCAATTAAATCAATCAACTAATTAACTCATTTTTTTATGTAGCTAACAACTTAAAAGATGAAAAATGAGACTTTTTCCCCATGACTTACTCTGCTGCTCATTTCGCTGACACATTTTAATAAGTCAAAAGTAATCCTTGACAAATCCTGTCATTCCTTTTTTGTTTGTTCTTTGAGATTAAAAAAAAAAAAAAAATCAACTCTAAAATCTAATTTTGTATATTAAAGAACACCAAGTCTTCCCTGTTCTGACCTCTAACCCCTGGCAATGTTGGTTAGAGTAGTGTAGCCTTTTAGTTCAAGGGGCTATTCTAAAATCTTCTTTGTAACTTGAAAGTAATTGCTGCTTTTTTTGTGACCATCTATTTTATTTAAAAACAGGCATAAAGCAAGACAATCAGCATTTGAGTTTTCCTCTGAAATGTAAAAATTAAACAATGAAAAAAGCAAGTCATTTGTTTTGATAAATGGCAAAAAATCAGGTTACATCTGCTTATTTTAGTATCATGATAGATCACAAGAAATTGTATTGTCACCCCTGTGCCACTACACAGAATACTGCCAATGCACACTCCTGTCTGCCAATGATTATTCAATTGGTATTAGAGGTAATTCTCTCTGCAAGTAGCAATAATTCACTTTTAAACCTTTTAAGTCCTGATTCTGTTAATATGCCAATAATACTGTGCATCTCTCGTTCCCAATATGGTAAAAAATGCACTTTTCAACAAGTGTTAACTATTTTGGGTAAAAACTGAGAACAATCTTTTCAACAGGAGAATCTTCATTTAATCAAAAGCAAGAATCTAACCCAGCAGATCTCAAATGGTGTGGCAGGGCACACTGGTGGGCCTTGAGACAAGTCTAGGTGTGCCTTGGGAATTTTTACAACAATCAATTATTGTCACAGCAATACAAAAACTAATGAATGAGTGTTTTGTCAACACTTTCTATAATTAAAAGGGATATTTCAGTCTTTTGAATGTGGGTTGTATCAGGCACTTTACAATAGCCAGTGAAGCGGCTGAAAGGGCTCCCAGCAGTGCTGTATCTTAAGGAAAGCAAGCTCAAAGTACTGATAATGTACAATACTGGCACAGTGCTTTATTTTTCTTCCAGTGTTTAACACTATGTTACGATGCAGCAAAGGGCTATGTGGTCTTCCACCTGGAACAGCAGACTGGAGGAAACAATGCGCACAGGCAGAAGAGCACATCGCCATATTTCTGCATCGACTTTCACGAGAAAAAACAAAGTACTCTGAAATTTTTCACCCAATTATGTGACATAACTGTACCATCAACAGCGGTGTACTTTACCTGTGGTTGTACTGAAATATATCTTAAAGGTGCATTTACTTCCATGTACAGCTGCAATTTCAGAAACTTTGTTTCTGTAACTAAATATCTCAAAAATCTTCAGAGGAATAAAAAATTGTGTAACTAAATTCATTAAGTTTCAAAAGAGTTTTCAAATAATCTAGTAAATAAAAGTTTTATTGGTTATTTGGCTACTTATATTGGGGATTACAAAGAAATGTGTTGTCGCGCATTAACAGGCTATACTGCATAAATATGAGTATGGTTTCTGGTTTGACTTTTATAGTAACCCATAAAACCTTAATCATAAAGAGCAACACAGTGATGTCTGATGCAGTGTATTACATTCCCCCATTAAAATGGATTAAAGTATTCCCATCTCACCAGGGACACCTGACTAACTGACTCTAGTTACTGATATTTCCAGGTTAAAACATTATGGGATATAGGTTTAGTGGTTTCCTCCTCCATGTAAAGGATGGCCTTGTGATCCAAATCCTCTTAGGAGTTATCGCAGACCAACTGAGGCGTCAGGGAGCCACACATCATGACCAGCGATACCAACTTAATAATCGAGCCTTAAACTATTTATACCTGTGTATTAATTTCTACAATTTATGTCGCAGATCTAAAGAGCTTGATTTCAGACTTTTACCCCAGGGTACAGCTAATCTCCTATCAGCCAAGCCCATGGAGTCGATGAATGAACAAACTGCTAGCTGGTGAAGCTAACATCCCGAATGTTAGCTACTACGTTCATGGAGCCATGCGGTGCGCCGGTGTTACGATGAAACGGGTGACCGTGCAAACTGGTGACTTTTAACCGAATGCGTATGTGGTTGTCGTGGATACAGTATATGTATACCTAGCGCGTTCGCATTCAATTCACCATTATGACAGATGCCCTAATTACCATTGTCTACCATGAAAATACATTAACAACGAACTTACTGAATTAAAAGTCTTAAACCGTTTTAACTTCGGTTGGAACTACGACAGCCACAGTAGCATTCCGCTGTAAAGGGTCACACGTTAAAATATTACCCCCAAATCATCCCGTAGGTTTACATTGAGCTGTGTTTATACGTAAAGCTAAGACCTCAGATCTACTAGAGCAGCTACAGTGGTCCAGTACGGTTTTACAGGTCGTCCATATAGTTCTAGATACATGTTTCGGTATCGTTAGCTTGTACTTGAGAGAGGCGAGGCCAACCTCCCGCCTTTGCAAAAGCATGTTGTCTCACGGCTAACGCTGGCTAGCTAAGCAGGTTGTACTATCGCCCAGTCCCTCCGCTGCGTCCTCAAATAAACTTTCCTCCACTTACATGTCTCCAGGTGAAATGAGCGTCTTTTCGGCAGTAGAAAAAGCCTTGAAAAATAACAGTAATGTCTGAAAACAGAGGGAATGCTGCACACAAACAGGCAGTGCAGTGCAAACGCCTCGACCCAATGGACTCCAGATTACTTCGGATGTCTTTGCGTATCAGACGACGTGAATGCCATCGTGACGTAGTTTGGACGTAGAAGACGTTTCTAGAGCCTTCATCCACAGCTGCGGGTGATATGAGGGAGGCACTGTGTAATCTGCTGCCGACCACATTTAATGTGATTTAATGTGATTTACTGTACCACTCTGTTTGGGCACCTCAAATAACCTCTTTGCTGCTTTAACAGGGAACACGGGCGCTTGGATTTCAGAGTGGTGTGTTGTAAGAAGAATAAGCATGTAAACAATAAGGCTCCTGTGCTACAGAGCTGGACTGAAGAACAAGACTGTCCAAAAAACATCATATATTATATATTATATCTTTGTTTTTATTTACTTTGGGTAAGGATAAAAGGAGAATACAAGTAATATCTATGTGCAGACTATGTACAATGTTACAGGAGAGGATTAGGGCCACTTGAAAAAAAATAGAGCTTGAGTCTTTCTTTAAGTATGTGGAAAAAGTCAGAATTCTGAGAGTAAAAATCTCAGGATTGTGATTTCAGTCTCAGAATTTTGAGATTAAAATCAGAATTAGAATTCAGATGTTAAAATCAGAACTCTGACCTCTCTCTAATCTCAGTGTTAAAATTTTCTTTTATCTCAGACGTAAATTTCAGACTTCTGATTTTTTTTCTCAGAATTTATCCTTTTATCCCAGAAGTCTGACTTTTCTCTTTTTTTTCTAAGAATTCTGACACTTATCACAGACTTAAACTTGATTTTTTTTTATTTTAGTAGCCCTAATCTTCTTCTATACACCATTGTAGAAGCAGTAGACCCATTTTCTCTTTTGTAATCAGACAATCTACATTTTTTTCTCAGTACTTTTATTCCAGCAGGAATCTCTCCAGATTTCTGTAGATTTATGTAAAATTAAATTATTATGTATGTATATTTAAAAAAAGTGGCTAAAATATATCATCTGCACATTGCTGTACCAGCACCACTCTTAAAAAATAAGAAAATACAAATGATCTGTTAAATGAAAACTACATATTGCATATATAGTTTTTTAAAGTCAAGATTTTTTTGGCCCTAATGTTTTTTTTTTTTAAAACAAACTTGTAATTTTTAAGTTACAAACATTGAAACAACAAAAGTAAACACCTCAAAATGCACTACTTTACAAGACACTACACTCAAAAATACTGTATGATATAACCTGTTGCATCAAACTAATCATTCTAGATGTAGCTTTTGTCTGGGCTGATGCAAGAAAAAAGTTCAGCGTTTATAAAACCAAAATTCAAGACCTGAAAAACCTCTTCATATTTTTTTACTTGGGCGTACATTTTTTGATATTTGAAAATCCAGAGTTCGGGTTTTCATAATCTACTGCCTTCATAAATACTGATTTTTTTTCAGATATTTCCAATTTAATAGCCAATACTGATAATAATACCAATATATGGAAAATGTCGTAGAGTTGCATTTTTGGATTACATCTACATTTTATACATTAATGTATTTCTCACAGTAACAGTTAAACCAAGCTTCATCTGCCCTTTGAAGAGCTACACACAGTGATTTACCAACTGACAGAAAACTGGCCCTATTTTTGGGTCTCATACTTCAAATTAAAACCAATTTGCAAAAAAAATGCAAAAATATAAGGCTATGATATCTGTAATAAGCATCAGCAGACATTTTCATAACTGTCAATATAGTATTCAGCTTTGACGCAATCATCTGCTGATACCATACAGCTGATAGTGTACATCCCAGTGTTAATTTTGACAGCACTTTCTAATTTAGTTTTTTAGTCTTTTGCCTAAAATATCTTGTAGTTTTAGTCATAATTTAGTCATCTAAATTGTTTTAATTTAGGCTAGTTTTAGACGAAATCTGCTGTAAATTTAGTCGACTGAAATATGAAGTGTAAAAGGTAAGGCATTTTATTATGTTTCCCTGAATTTCTGAAGTCATGTTTTACACTTGGATAAAATGAAACATCTAATAACCCTTTATTGAATGTTAGTAAAGTTTGAATGCATAAATTAACAGAAACAAATTTAACTTTTGTGTGAAATGCAGTCACCTTTATTTAGACTACCTGGCAGAGCATCTCAGTTACAATACCAGAACTGACAACAAACAGTGAACCTGCTCCACATGAATATATCAGTTCATAAAGAGAGTAGCTCTGATTCGATCACTCCCAAACGTATCCTGCCACCACCAAGCTAAGGCAGTTGTGATTGGATGTCCCTCTGAACTCATCCAACCTTTCCACACAACCAAAGTAGCTGTGATTGGATATATTCCTAACTTGTCCCTACTTTCTACATGACCAAATTAGGTCTGATTGGATTAAGTCTCTGTCAAACATTTTAGTCTAGTTTTTATATGTTGAAGAAAATGTCAGTTAATTTAGTTTTAATTTTTGTCCATGTGCACTTGTTTTTATTAGTTACTGTTTAGTTTTTGTCAGGGGAAAAATGTTTTTTAATGAAAATATGCTGAAAATTATTTGTCAACAAAATTGACACTGGTACATCCTCACTTCATAATGATTTTTTTTCTTGAAGAAATGATTTCCATAATATTTTAAAAAATATCTTTTCAGAATGTCTCTAATGTCCCATTGCATTACGCGTTTGGTGTTTGGCTATGTCATGTACCATTTTATTATTTAAAATATCATTTTATTTACTCATTTATTTATTTTCATATAGTATTGTTTATCTAATTTCTTATCATGATTTTTTTTTTTATTGTCATTTTAGTCTTAGCTCCTGTATTTCCTCATTTTTAATTCAAGGTAGCGTTTCCTCAGTCCTCTAATTCTGTTTTCCTTGTATCTTTGTGTGTGTGTGCTGTATGTGGATCGTGAGGGTGGATGGGGTTTTGTATTTTTCATTTCCATTTTCTACTTTTTATTTATTTGTTTTAATGTAAAGAACTTTGTGCTACAAGATGTATGAAAAGTGCTATACAAATAAAGTTTGATTAATTGCTCTGAAATTATTTCAATTACCTCATGACCTCACTTTGGTGTCTATTAACACCTTAGAGGGGTCCCAGTCCCTGCTCTTGGAACCTTTTGTATTTCTTATCTGTTTCAGTCCTGCATCCCAAAAATATCTCCTTGTTGCCACATATGCAAACTATATCTCTGCAAACTTTCAACTGCTACAAATAACAAAAATGAATACTAATAAAAAACATTTTTTTATCTGTGAAAGAGCAAAACATCAATGCTGTTTCAGTTTCACTTACTTCATTTTTAAAAGAGTATTTTCCATAGTGCAGTGTTTAGGACAGGAGGAAGTGCAAAATGGTTTCCAGCAAATGTTGAAAGACTTTATATCATAATGCATTTTGAGTGTTGAAGTTGAAGTTCACAGAAAAAAGGGCAAAATGTGAAGACATTAAGATGACATTTAAAAATCGTCTTTATTTTTCTAAACTGTATTGCAGTGTTATTTTCAACAAATCATTTCTCCTTTTTAAAAATGTACTTGAACTTCATTCTCAGCATTTCTTTATTCTCAACTTTTTGACTGTCTTCTGGAGGTGTTTTAGGAAAAACAGATCTCCCTCCCCTCATTAGATTTCTCGTTACTGACCCTTGTCCTCCCCTGTACCTCCCACCTGCTGTGTTTACGTCTTTAGTAACAAATCTTTGAAAAAAAAAAAAACCACTCGAAAAAGCCCCTCATCAATGTTTTAGTTCCAGGCACACATCTTCAACCCACTACAAAGGACTATGGCCCACTTTGGAGTCATACCCACCAGTTTAACACCAATTGATAAATTGTGGCGCTTTTATTCATGGGTGACCCAGTTGGTCTGCTGAATCTGCCACTGATGAGTTCCTCTATTATTTAAAAATAGGCATGTAATTTGATGTTTGCTATTGATCTGCACATATACATCTGTTTAACACTGAATATTCATTTGAAAATCACATCAACGTGATTCATTCTTATCAATCATCACTGAGATTATCAAACATACATCCAAGAAAAATAAAGCAAACATATTTTGAATGAAGTTAAAAAGAAGATAGGACTTAAAATCTGTCCAAGATCCCAAATTTACCACATTTAAACCTCAGCATCATATCAACATTACACTTTAATGGACATTCTAACTTTAAGATTCACTGATAAAATGCCAGGATGAGACAAGGTTCTGTCTTTTGATCTAAACGTGTCCAGTTTTAACCAAAGCAGATACAGAAAATCTCACAGCCTCACATTCTTGCACCAAGATGACAGGTTTTTCAGGGTGTGGCATTTTTCTTTAGGACTGCAGCGTCATGCTCAACTTTAATCAAGTTACTTAATCACATGATGTATAAGTCATAAGATCAGCAGCATTCAGGCCACCCTGCTCACACAAATGCTGAAGTACACGTCTGTGAATGACGTGCCTCCGCGGCTGCAGATGAAGATGGTGTAATTGTGTAGTTTTGGAGAGCTTGTTGAAAAAATGGTCACAATACAATGATACAATCTTTAATATTTCAAGACCATAAGCTGGAAGGTTTAAGGCTGCAAAACAGGGAAGGCTGGAGATGCTATCAAGGTGCATAGCAGGAAATGAAGATCTTTTAGCTGAACTAATATCACAAAAGACAAAAATATCAAAGCACAATCCTAAAAATTTAACATTCTTCAGTTCACTTTTGTTTCATCTTTCTCCAAGATTGTCCAATAAAATGTATCTTTGCATTTGTTCAAAATAAAACTCTTGACGTTGTGATTTAGTTTAACTGGTTTTATAGAAAGTTCTTGAGATGTATCCTGATGTCTTTAGGCTGAAGTGCTTACTCCCGCTTTCACATCTACTTTAAGCTTTAACTGCAGAAATTATAACAGGAAAAATAACACAAACTCATCAACATTTCATTTTATCAAGCCACAACTTTATTTCCATCTTGGGTATAAATTGTATAAACGAGCTTAAGTCAGCAACCTTTCTTTAACCCTTCTTTGCCAGGGTCCCATTACATCGTCAACTCCTGCAGGAACAACAGAAGAAATATGTTAGTGTGACGTGTAAAGAGTTTTTTTGGTTTAAGTTAATTTTGTCTCTTCTCAGGACAGAAAGGATGGCTTCATAAAACTCAGAAGAACGAAAGTCACTGTATAAATCATCAGTGAAGAGGTATTTACAGTCATACCCATGCATGTATACATGTCACACCACTAAAAAAGGGATATGTGGGTTCTTACCATAATAGCATTGACAATGTCGTTGTTGTTGTTTTTCAGGGCGCGTACAGCCTTCGCCCGCGAAACGTTGGCTTGCGACATAACGAGTTCAATGTCTTTGACCTCAACTCCAGTCTCGTCAACCTGTAAAAAACACACACAAAAGAGCAATGATTTAACTTTCGTGATTCAAACAACAAGTCCTTATTAAGTTAATATCCTGTCACATCTTACCTCTTCCTCTTCGCTCTCCTCCTGTACTGTTGGCGTCTGTGTGTTTTCCTGGATACTTGATACAGTTTCTCCCTGTACCTTGAATTTTTCTGCCGCTGCCAGCTGGGCTTGCTGAGAAAGATCTTCGATCTACAGGACAAAGATAAAAAATTAGGCACATTTTTTACTCCAGATTTTCAATAACTTTCCCCTCTTCTGCTTCCCAATCAAACATTTAAACACAATGAATGTACCAGTAGAATACTGGTATGATTTTTTTCTTTTAGAGTAGCATCAAACAGTTTCAATTGTTGTTTCCATTGTGTTTTCTTTGCAAATCAACACTTTAGTACGAGGACTGAAATCAGAGCAAGTTAAAAACTACTGTGACTATTGTTGGGAAACACAGTTACCATCACTTGTTTGCTGTGATGCATCATTAATACCTTAGACAAGTTCTGTATTATTTTGTGGGTCAATTAATTGAAAACAGTTACTTCAGACTGTGTACTTTAAAAAGAAATTTCATCATTGACTATCGGAAAACAAGATCCAGAGGACACAATATTCATCCCTGCACCTCAGCCTGAAATTCTGAAAAAGTTTGACATTTACTGCTGACAGCGTTCCTTTAACTGCAGTCCTTCATTTCACATGTAACACTCATTTTTCTCTGCCAACGTTAAAAACCCTCTTACCAACACACAAGTAAATGTTATTTATATAAAGTAGCTTATCTTTAGATACTTTAGAAAGAGAAGCAAAAATGCAGTAGAATGGTCGGGTTGCTTATCAAGTTATTTTTGAGTTTAGTTACAGAACTAATTTAATAGGTGGAAATGATCTGTTGTTTAAATTCATTTTTGTGATAACTGTTTGTATACAGTAGTGTGTGTAAAGTAATAACAAACCCAACAATGCAACTACAAATAAATGGGTTTTAAATTAGTCATCTGTGTACATTAATTTAGTTATTCGGCTACAAATTCTGTTTTTAAACAAAAACCGTGAAGGGTTCTGCAGGTGATAAAATTGTAGCTAAGCTGTAGCGATAAATCAAATCAATTTTAAATGTGAACTCAAGTGTATATGCATGTCAATTAATTGATGAAATTTATCAACATTTTTACACAAATTCTTCATGAAATAACACTAAATTTGACTGTGGTATTACAAGAGCAATACCGCAGTCAACTCTCAGTGGGCATTACTAGATGGAAATAAACATCCAGACTGAAAACTAACAGTTTCATGTAAAAAAATTGATATTTTTATGGTTCAACATGGCGTGCATGTAGAATTTTGTGTGATCTTAGGTTTGCAAAAAGGTTTGAAAACCACCTGTATTTGGGTTATGCACTGACGTCACAATATGTGCTCAACACTTGCACCTTCACTAAAAAGGCAACATCTGATAACGCATATCAGATGTATTGCACTGTTTAGGTCATGTGTAGTGGGCCTCATTATTTCTTAATTTTCATCTTAAAAAATAATCAATACATGAAACCTCGAGCCATAACTTTACATTTATTGAGCAGCATTAATAAACCTCAGCATATGATGAAGGCGTGTGGTGACGAGAGCATTAACTATGTGATTTTGGTTGTATTCAAAATAAGATCAATGTTCCAAGGGTTTCTTTTAGCATGACTTTTAACCCCGTGTTCTCAAACTTTAGCCTTAAACTTTGTCATTTTAGTGTTGTAGCAAAGACAGAAACTGGTAGGATATTTAATTTTATGATACTTTGTAAAAAATAAAGTTAGTATTCAGTCCAGCGGAAGTCAAAAATCTGGACTTGTCTACTTTTCTTCTGACCATGTGCCATCAAACCAGCCGTCGTAGTCCTACTTCACTGGGTTTGATGTTGACGTCAAGCCCAACAACATCTCCTGTTGCCCTAAGTGACGTTATATGAGACTAGTCTTTATCGTTGATTCACTGAAATTTGGTCTTGATTTTCCTTAGAGGTAAATGGAAAGAGAGAGTAGCAAATACAGACTATGCCTATCATTACCTGATAGGGTGGGTATGCTCAGTGATGTGATATTTAACAGACTTCATTCTTGTTATTAACCAAGTATTTCAACTCCAAACATTTCAATAACTTGAGCTGAGGATTTACACGCCTGTGGTCAACAGTCAAAAGATTATTAAAACATTTCCAACTCTCAGCCAAACAGAAGCCCCTGTCTGCTTATTTCCAACCGATTGTCGTCACCAGTCTGTGCTGACTTCGACGCTGCGTGCACACTTTCCAGACCTGCTCTATAAAAGCATTCTTACACTCCACGTTGAGGAGTTGCTCTGAATACTGTCACTGCCTGGATTGCTCTGCCTGCATGGCTACAACTACGTCACAGAAGTCGCAATTTTCAGAACAACCTCACTCACTCTCGCGTTGCTTTATCTGCTATCGCTTTTTAAAAATGTAGTAATGTTAATAGATAAACTGCAGTATTTTTTGTTGTTGCTGAAAAAACCTTGGCTTCGCCGAAGACGATGTATGTGTCTGATGCGGGGCTCTTGTAGACGTCTGGTTTGGTAATGACGAACAGGATGTTCTTTGACTTGCGAATGGTGACCCTGGTGACCCCCGTTACCTGCCTGAGACCAAGCTTTGACATTGCCTGAAAAAAAAAATGTCGTTTTAAAATGAAGTATTTTTAGAAATCACTGGCAATGCAAAAAAAAAAGGGGGGTAATGAGATTAATAGCACACTGAGATAATTACCTTTCGTGCCTTCTTTTCACTGCGGCTCTGTTTGGCTTTGCTGACAGGCTCCTCGTCTATTTCTGCTGCTGCTGCAAGCTGTAAGACAAACAAGAAAAGAGAGTGTCAAAATAAATAGACTTAAAACTGTAGCAGTGTTTGTTGTGTTAACACTCTTCTCAGGACAGAAAGGCTGGCTTCAGTAGACTCAGAAGAACGAAAGTCACTGTGTTAATCATCACAGAAGAGTGAAGGAAAAAAACAGCTACCCATCCCTTTTTTTTTTTTTTTTTTTTTTTAAATGTGCAGCAAATGTAGAATTATCTTCTTTTTCACATCAACTCAGCAGTGGATCCAGTGTTTTGGACCAGGCCAAAGTCTTACCTGAGCTTGCTGTGTCTGTGTCTGTGCAGAGTCCTGTTCCTCCAGCTCAGGGACTGAGTCATCGCTGTCTGACTCAGTGCCGGATCCTGCAGAATTCAGCAGCAGAGGGAAAAATTAAGTCCAAAAAAGCCACAAGAACAAATCTTTACATCTACAAGAAAAAATATGCTTCATCAATCCTGAAAAAAGGTCAGTAAATACAGAATTTAAAAAAAAAAAAGTTTGTTACCTCTACTGAAAAACACACTTAATGTTGAAAATATAAAATGGACCATGAGGGGTTAACAGGGCTGTTTTTAACCAGTGAGTTCTTACATTATTTTTCATTTTTATTGCACTTTGACATTTGAGTTTCAATTTCAGACCATTTGAATCAGTTTTAATACCCATTTGTCCGATCAGTTTTATTTCAAAGTTTTAGTTTTTGTCTCCACATCAGACACATCCACATCAACACTGTGTATGGAAAAAAAAAAAAAAAGATTTTAATTTCTGTAACAGGTTCTCCAATCTTGAAACTGACGCACGAGGGGTCAACTGTAAAGGTAAATAGATTGCATGGTATTGGTTTCTTAAATTGAAACTAAGGACTTTTTTTCCTCAAATAATCTAAAGTATGGTGAAACATAATTTGTGGTATCTGCTCGACTTCGCTCTACTTTATGAGGTTGTTTTGGGTTTTAATTAGGAATTGTACCCGGCATAGTTTTTTGTATCACCGCAAGCAGGGTTCCAAGCAGGCTAAGCCAATACTATATCTGTTGAGGAGACACTGCTGACTTCTGAAAGGTCAAAGTATCAGGGTTATTGATGCGAAAACTAAACACTCCCGTTGTGTGCTCCAGGGTGCTGTATGACTTCCCAAAGTCTCCACTGCCTGAATAGCATGCTGTTTGGCTGCTTGCTTCTGTCTTTGGAACAAAATAAACCTCCTAACTGTAATAAAAGGCCTCAAAGGGGCTGGCAGCTCTATCGCTTTGTTTTTATGAGGATGCCATGGTAATTTCACACGGCCACATGATGACGGTCTTAGAGAGGCACTGATACAGTCAATACTGTAATGGAGCATGTAGTATCTAAACAATGTAGAGTCAAGCTAAGTTGAGCATTTACCACAAATGGAAAAGAACCTTTAGTTTTTTTTCTTAGATGGTTAATTTTCATTTTAGCCTTGTTTTTCTTTTAACTTTGTTATACCGTTGATGTATGTTAATAACAACCTTGGTTTGGAAAAAGTAACCTCTTAGACAAAGCCATAAAAACAGCCTGGTAACTAAAAATCTTGTAAATTATCATAACCAACATTATCAACAGAAGAAGTGGCAGACAGGAGCATCCATGAAGATAACTCTGCAACATCCTAGAACAAGAACCCTTTGTAATTTAAAAGGAAAGCTTATGTTTACTAACAACCTCAAACTCTCAGAAACAGAACTTCTGGCAGTTCCTGCAGGGTAGAAAAAGATGGAAAAACAGAAGGCATACACAGGATAGAGAAAGAAGGAAATACCCTTGTCGTTCTTGATAACAGGCTCCACCTTGGCTGGAGTTTTGACTGGAGTGGGGACAGGTTTAGCCTCAGGGGTCTTATCAACTACCTCAGGCTTAACTGGAGCAGGTGCTGCAACTGCCTCAGCAAATGTGAGTTTGCGTGGAGCGGGGGCGGGCGCAGGCTCAGCTGCTGGTTTGGTGGGCTTGGCAGCCTCAGGCTTTTTGACAGGCTCGGCAACTTTTTCCGGGGCAGGCTTGGCCTCAACAACAGGCTTAGGAGCCTCGACTGGAGCAGGTTTGGCTTCAACCACTGGCTTAAGAACCTCAATGACTGGTTTAGGAGCCTCAACTGGAGCAGATTTGGCTTCAACTGGAGCAGATTTGGCTTCAACCACTGGCTTAGAAACCTCAGTGACTGGTTTAGGAGCCTCAATTGGAGCAGATTTGGCTTCAACTGGAGCAGATTTGGCTTCAACCACTGGCTTAGTAACCTCAATGACTGGTTTAGGAGCCTCAACTGGCTTTGGAGCCTCACCCGGAACAGGTTTGGCTTCAACCACTGGCTTAGGAACCTCAATGACTGGTTTAGGGGCCTCAACTGGAGCAAGTTTGGCTTCAACCACTGGCTTAGGAACCTCAACTGGAGCAGGTTTGGCCTCAACTGGCTTTGGAGCCTCAACTGGCTTTGGAGCCTCAACTGGAGCAGGTTTGGCCTCAACTGGCTTTGGAGCCTCAACGGGAGCAGGTTTGGCTTCAACTTGCTTAGGAGCCTCAACTGGAGCAGGTTTGGCTTCAACCACTGGCTTAGGAGCCTCAGTGACTGGTTTAGGAGTCTCAACTGGAGCAGGTTTGGCTTCAACTTGCTTAGGAGCCTCAACTGGAGCAGGTTTGGCCTCAACTGGAGCGGGTTTAACCACAACTGGCTCAGCTGGGACTTCAGCCATCACTTTAGCACCTTCAGCAAGCTCAGTTTTTACCCGAACCTCTACTTTGCTGCTTTCTACAGGGGGTTCAATGACTGGCATTTTCACAGGCTTCTCTGGTGGGATAAGTGGGGGGAGCTCATCATCAACAGCTGCAACAACAGGAGCAGCTTTTGGCAAAGTTATCTTAGCCTCAACAGGTTTGAGAGGAGATTCAAAAGCATCAGAAAATGAAACTGGAGCAGCAACAGCAGACATTGGAGTAACTTTAAAGGCAGCGAGAGAGGGTTTGCTTTGCTCAGCGGCAGGTTTGGCTTCAACAACAGTTTGTTTTGCCTCCACTGGTTTTTCCTCTGCTGCCGTCACCTTGCGCTCCACAGGAGCAGGAACAAATGCCTCCCCTGTCTTGGGTTTTCCTTGTTTACCAGCCTTGACAACTTTAGGGGTGAAGCGGTTAGCTGGGCTGGCAGAGGCGCTGCCTGGTGAGGATGCTAGGGGAGACACTAAAGGGGACAGAGGGGTAGTTGAGGTAGCGGACTTGGGAGAGGTAGGAGATGAGGAAGAGGCAGACATGGAGGAGCGCTTTCTTCTGCCAGGGACAGCCTTTGGGGCGGAGGGACCCTGGGCACTTTGGGCATCTTTGCCTTTGGGTTTTGCAGAACCTGAGGCAGCCTGGGCTGTCTGAGCAGGAGCTGGGGCAGGAGGTGCAGCTGAATAAAAAAATATTGTTTTTACGTTTTTGGATAGGATGTAAAGGCCTTGCTCATGCATGTTAAATGATCACAAACCAGGGCGCAGTCTTCTTTTAAAAAGGTTAGAAAAAGGACACGCCTGCTTCTAGAAGAATTTGATGCACATTGCCACACAAAATACTCAAGCCATACAACTCACTTCAACACACAGACAAAAGACCCCATGTTAAGATGAAATGCAATACAATGCAAACCCCAAACATCAGGATTAAAATATCCCACACAGTTCCATGACTAATGCAGAGGCAATTCCTTTAACCTAGAATTATGGTGCATCCCATTTAACTTGGAACTTGGATGTCAGAGCCTGGATCATGTCACACTCAAGTTAACCACGTTCTTGTCGCAAGCTGGCAAACTCTGGGTGACTGATGCAGGAATTCCAACCTAAGGGGATGTTCCCAGTATCCGACCGAAACTCTGGTATTCCAACCTCAAAGATCAAATGGAGGGCACCATAAACTGTTAACAGTTCCAATGTAACAAATGGGATGTTTTTTTAGGTTGTGTCCCCTAAAGAAGTTTTAAGGCTCCAGACATTCTTACAGTGACTTGTATTACAATAAGTGTCCCTCTTGTGAATTTTGAGTTTTGTCACATTTTTTAAGAGTAATTTAAAAACAAGTGGCTAACAAAACACAAAAATTTCTCTGGAGCCCTTGTTATTATATCGAACATTTAAACTAAAGAGATGATGAAGTTAAAGTTCATCTATAATTGCCTAATTCCTTAATACCCTTACAATTTTAGGGGGCAGATAATAAATTAATGCTTTAAACGATAAAAGTAGAGATAATTTCAGAGGATTATGTTATGTAAAAAAACACAAAAGTCGTCGGTTTTGTTTTGCCCAAACTGGCTTTTTTGTTCGCAGAAACTGTGAAATGCTTTCATTCAGGTTGGCCTACAAGATATGTAACCCATCCCTGCATCACTTCATATAAAGGTGGGAGAGCATTTGGTTGACCTGAAAAGCATTTCTCAAGAACAACTGAGGTTGTCTCAAGGTATGAAGTAAATCAAGGGAAAAGAAAGTTAAGTAAGTAAAGTTCAGGATCCGCAGGAAAAGACGCTCTCAATATTTTTCCCTCTGAAAACTAATAAATCAAATCCTGACATGATCAACTGAAAAAGGACAGCAGAATGGCAAAAGCCAACTATCCTCCAAACCACTGGCTCTTCACTGTGCATGGAATTATACCTTTGCTCATGTGAACTCAAACCACTTATGATACAGGATTCCCCTTCAAAAAGAAAAAAGAGAGAAGTGCACTTGAAAGTAAGGTGTGTCTGCTTTTCACAAAGATTAAACCAACCTGACAGGTGGTGAGTGGATAGAGGTGGACGGTCGGATTTGTTGGTTCCCTTCGACTGAATGGCCTTTGAGAGAAGTCTAACAGGTTCTTCTTTGTGGGGTATTTCATTTTGAGTTGCAACTTCAATGGTCACATCAGCAGGCATTTCTTTGACCTCAGCCTTTTGGGAATCAGCAGCTGTAACATCTTCGCAAGTGGCACTGACGTCTTGAGGAGCAGAGGGCATTGGTTCATCAGGGATGTTTTCCGGTACAGGATCAGGTTCAGACTTGATGGCATTTGCTTCAACAGAGACCTCATTTACAACTGTGCTGGCCAATTCTTCAGCAGCAACAACCACTGACTCTACACTCTGATCCACTGGAGTTGGAGCAGCGACCTCTTCAGCTTGTGGCTCCTGAGTTGGAACAGCAACTTCAACAGCTTGTTTCTCTTGAGTTGTAGCTGCTAAATCTTCTGCTTGTGGCTCTTCAGCTGGAACAGCAACTTCTTCAGCTTGTCCCTCTTGAACTGTAGCTGCTACATCTGCTTGTTGCTCTTGAGTTGCAGCGACTGCTTCAGCTTGTGGCTCTTGGGTTGGAGCAGCTCCCACTTCTTGTAGCTCTTGAGCTGGAGAAGAAACTTGGGCTTGTTCCCCCTGAGCTGTAGCTGCTTCTACTTCTGCCTGTTCCTCTTGAGTTGGAGCAGCTTCTGCTTCTGTTTGTGGCTCTTGGGTTGGAGCAGCTACTGCGTCTACTTGCTCCTCTTGTGTTGTTGCTGCTGGCACTTCAGCTTTTTCATCTTGAGTTAGAGCTGTGACTACTTCAGCTTGTTCATCTTGAGTTGGAGCTGCTACTTCATCTGCTTGTGGCTCTTCTGAGGACGTCACTGGAGCTACAGCAGCGGCCACAGGCTCTTCAGGAACTGGCAAACCAGCTGGAGCGGCCGTTGGCTCAATAGTTGCCTCTTGCTGTGAATCAAGAGTTATCTCTTCTATTTGCTTGGTTATTTCTTGCACTGCTGCTTCGCCATTTGACTGATCAACAGCAGGCAGAGTGCTAACTTCTCCTTGGGAGCTGATCTCTTGAGTAGATGTTTCTGGAGTTTTCTCTGTAGGGGTTGTCTTGCTCAGTGTAGGATCGGTCGATACAGGAGGGTTAGGAGAATTCAATACTGCAGCTGATAAAGGAAAGGCGTCAGCAGTAAGAAGGCGAGGGGCAATCAAAGAAGTTGTTTTGGGAAGAATTCACTTCGGTGAGTAGAGAAAATTAAATTGTGCTACACACGTGAAGGAAACGATGAGTTTGTGATAAAGTTGGCAGCTGAAGAGCCTTGCTTTGCCCATGTTAAAAAATTTGTGTTGAGTGCACTGTACGAAAAAAGATTCCCATGTCCCAATTCCATGCAGTGTTTAAGAGTGCCTAAAGTGCCAGAAGTCCTTCAGTGTTTCAAAATATTAGACAATGTATTCAAAGTCATCTGTAAGGACATTTACTGACTCAAACCCTGAATTGGTTAGTCCGTAGGATCCTTACTTTACCTCTAATATAACTCACTTCAAAAATCAATCTATTTTATAAGGACTTTTTAGGAAAAGATCAACAGTCAGTTGGTGGGTGTTTGCACTAAAGCTTTGTCTCAATTCAGGGGAAGCATCTTTACACAGACCCTGTTTTCCACAGCCTCTGAAGACCACTTAACAAGACAACCATATCTAAGGGGGTGGGGGCCCCCATTTGTCCTCCAGTGATCTCCTCCAAAACCCTGTCACTTCTACATTTTAACCTTGTCACAAATCAAGCTACGGTGCTGAAATTTACCGAACAAGAGATCCTTATTATCACAGAACAGTTCATTCACATATGTACATTAATTACAATAACACTACTGCTTTCAATCTTTGTTAATGAGCTAACAAACATTGGAAAACACTTGATGTTACAACCTAAATTTTAATGTATATAAAGCTAATTAAGAGATGAACAGAAAAATAAGAAAATACTGGTAAATTACAATCTATGTTGAGAGACAAGGGACGAACTAGATGGAGCCTTCATTTACCAGGGAAAAGGGCTGCACAAAACAGCTGCTTGTTAAATAGCCTTTGAAATGAGACAAACTTCAGCGCATCACTGCAGCATCCTTTGCTTCCATTTATCACCTAGAAAGATGCAGCCCTTGATTTGGGAGATATCTAATATCATTACAGAAAAACTGACCAAATGGTTCAGGGTAGGATTTTTTGCCAATAAGTCAAATATGTTTAGCTTTACAATGTGACTTTGATGTTGAGTCCAAAATAAGAGACAAATTACTACCAGTAGCACCATTTATCAATGTTTAATGTTGTTTTTGACAAAGCACTTGACCTTAGTTTTACTTAAAATTCCAGCCATTAAAAAAGATGTCATTCATAGTCTTAAAAAAAAGTTGGAAAATGTATTCAATACAATTACAAACAGCATAGACACTAAAAAGGCCAGAACTGTGTGAACCTCCTATTTGGTTGCAGGTGGATGGCAACTTCTGACTGATGAATTCGCTCGTCAGGTGAGTTTTAGAGTTTTAGTACTGTTTCAGATTGATTTGTTAAAAGACCCTTCCACCGTTCTTGTACATGCACCTCCACCCACTTACTGACAATTACAACTGACAAACAATTACGCTTATACTGGTTATAAAAGAAAAAAGAAAAAAGTTACATAAAATCAAAATATGAAAACTGATCTATTGGCAATTATCCCCATGTTTGACAGTAGAAACATATTTGTAAGAATGACTAGGACACATTTATACCATTAGACTTAATGCTATTGTGATCTCCAAATATTGCTGTGCTGACCTTTAATAGTGAGTCTTACATCTTTGTCATGAAAGCTCTGTGGACCTGTATGTTGAATGATGTTTTATATTGTTGAACACAATCTTTTAACAATACAAGTTATTTAATATTACATCCTAGGAAACATACAAATATGTCTTCAGGTCATATGTGTATGTATCTAACTCATCACTGTAGTTGTTAATCTCTGTCTCAGCATAGTGAGTTCATACTGTGCACTGCAAACACCACACTCATCACCATGCATTGTGTGCTAAATCCCACAATCAGTGCCAATTCACCAAACACCATTGTGAGTTTGTGCAAATAAAAAGAGGGGTCCTGGATCACTCATTCTGAAACTTGCAGAGAAATGTCAGCAACTCTTCCCAAGAGCAACATTACTGTTACAAATGTCCAAACCCATGGTGACTGACAGCCAACGCCTGTCACCTGTTGAACTGACCCAGTGTGCAACCAGCTGAGTCAACACAACAAACCCAATATTCTGCTGATCATGCAATACTGCTAGATCAACAGATAGTCTTACATATATAGCAATATGTTGTAAAGTTCTTTGATTTTTTTTCCTGAGTTCCAAGACCCTTTTGTCTATTATTTAGTCTACATGCAAGGTTATAAGTAGCAGAACTATACGAACCAGTCTCCACTTGAGGCTGCTGCATCTCCTGCTCGGTGACAGGGACCGTTTCTGTGGCTTCACCGGGCATGTTTGCTGTAAAATAAACACAGCATATCAGAATCAGATACACATTTTTAAAAAAAAAACCTGAGGGAAAAAATCAGTTGCTCTTGTAAAAAAAAATATAACAGAGAGACAAAGGAGGAGTGATGAATTGTTATAAAGAGAAAAGTCTTGCTTTACCTTAAGAAGTAATAAAAACTTACACTCTCTTCCATTCAAAGTATAATAATACTGACGAGTCATGTATGCCTGCATCTTTAACTTTGAGGACTCCTGATTTATGTACCTTGCATCTCGTGGCTCCATTGCAAATGTAAAATCCCTAACACACCACAGCATTATTTCTGATCAGGTGAGTTGGATGTCTGTTTAAAATTGCTCCAATAAAGTGAACAAATCTGGTGTCAGAAGAATATCGCTAGTTTCTTGAGAGACCAGAAAATGATTTATTTAAGATTAGAATACTGATGATTTATCTACATTGCCGCTTAAGATATTTATTGGATGAACTTTGTCATGTTGTATAGCTGATATCTTGGCTAAGAAATTCTTGAATATTTTTCAAAACTCTGGGAAAAATATTGATCAAAACACAGAAAGTGAGCATTGAGTCACAATGAACAAATTACCAGAAGAAATAAAAACAAACCAAATGGAATAAAAATTCATAGTATACACACTATGCACAAATACTTATTTTAAAAAAGTGCAAAGCTGATCTATTGCAGTGGTTCTTAAATGGTGTGGCGGGGCACACCAAGCCTTGGGGATTTGTATGATCATGTATTATTTTAATTACCCTCATCAACAGACTAAGCAGGTTGGGTTACAAATTTAAACAGACCCAGTCTACATTTTTACAATCCGTAATCACTGTTCGACCTTATCAATACTATCGAGTCCTACTGGTCCCATGTTATAATATTTAATCAGTGGTGCATAGATATTTCTGACTTCTTGACGGTAGAAAGAAACTTCAAGCACATCGCCATGGATATTAAAATAAACCAAAATTGCTCACCCTTTCACAAAAATAAAACTCTTTGGGTGTTGTTAATTAGAATATTAACCTGATGTTGACATCTGTGTTGAAGTCTGCAAAGTGTACATATATATAAATGACTTTATCTGACAAGGTTTGATCAAGAAATGACTACCAGTAACATTCACATAGATGATTAGGATGTGTTTAAAACATAAAAAGACACACATTTCCCAAGCAACAGAGCTATAGTAGACTCAAATAAACATGACCTGAACGATTGAGTACTGTAAAAACTAAAGCTTTATACTGAATTTCATGTGATTTGAGATTTTGGCTTGGTCATCAGTTTTCTTTGAGCAGAGACACTTGTAAAGCCCTGATAATGGACATTTCAGAGTGCTGAACATTAGGCTCAATGAGGAAAGCATTACATTGGAGTAAGTAATTAGGACTATTATGGCTTTTACTGTCTTTACCAAAATTAAGTCAGTCAACTCAAGTTTCTTCTGCGGGAAGCCACTTTATCACGGATCAGTTAAACCACACGCAGCCTGCAGTCACAGCAGTCCGACAGGTGACGAGCCCACGCTTTAACAGAGCCGTACTGAAGACACATTAACTGCGCTAGCATGATAGCTAACTAGCTTTATCGGCATTAACCGCGGATGCTTATGACAGACAACTCAAATACAACACCACCGTCTCTGATGATTTTTACGTATTTAACTGAAATACTGATTGACACACATGTCAGCACTCTAGCACTTGTCAAACAGCGAGCCGCGGCCCTAACAGGCTCAGGGTAAACTGTGATCATCATGTTCCCCCATTTTGAGCAGGTAACGGCGCCACAACGGCTCGTTTATCATTAAAGACAGAGACCGGACAGACACAATGACGGGACAGACGGATGGACCAGGCTTTACTCTAACACACAGTACTGATGATATGAACAGATATGATCGATAAACAGCTGGATGATGTTGGATTATGCGCGGAGACACTCACCGACTTGGGACGTTATATCCAAGATGGCTGTAAGAGAGGATTTCTGACCCCCGGCTTCGCGGTGATATCCGGTTTACAGAAGGCCCTTCTTCTTCCGGGTTGTTTAAAGACGCCGACTATTGATTTTTTTTTTTTTTTTTTTTTTTCCGTTAAACGTAATAATGAGAGGAATGTTTTGTCCCATTTCTTATTTTCACGTTTTAGTATTCAGGCAACAAGACTTAAGCTATAGTACTTCCAAGTCATGTTCACAAATCCCAGACTTCAGTAAAGTCTCCTGTTTACAAAATAAAACACTATTGTTACTCAGAGCAGCGAGGAGACTCCGCGGTGTCAGGAAGAGGATTAGGGCCGCTGAAATTAAAATATATATGTTTTAAGAGGGTGAAAATTTATTACAGGCACCTGATTTCATTCTCTAAAATCTGACTTTAACCCCTCAATTCTGCATTTAATCTCTGAATTTGGACATTAATCTTATAATTTTGATTTACTACCTCTGAATTCTGACTTTAATATCTGATTTTTTACTGTTTTCTCAAAATTATCTTTATTCTTACAATTCTGTGTTTAATGTGATATTTCTCACTGTAAAATCCTAAATACATACAGCTTTTTCAACCAAGGAACCAACCTACCAACCAAAACTAGAACAGTTAATTTTAATATTTAAGGTAATAACATCTTATTCTGACTATATTCTAGTATTTTGAGAAAATAAATCAGCATTCTGACTTTGATTCCTAAATTAATAAATCTCTGAATTCTGGCTTTAATTTCTGAATTATGACTTTAATTTTATAATTCTGACAGTAATCTCGGAATTATGACTTTTTGTGAGAGTTCTGATTTTAATCTCTCAATTCTTCCATCTCAGATTTCTGACTTTAATCTCTGAATTCTGGCTTCGACCTCTGAGTTCAGACTTTTATTCTAGAATTCCGACTTTAATCTCTAAAATTTGACATTCATTTCATATTTTACTTTCTTTACCAATTTAAAACAGTGTGCCTAATACTTACATACGTGTGTATATATATATATATGTATGTATATATACATATATATATATATATATACATATACATATATATATATATATATACCTAAAGAAGCACAAACACAGAAGAAACGTTTATTGAAACAGAAACATCAAAACTATCCTTAAGCACAGAAATTCATTAAGAAAACAACTGGCAACAAATACGAAGTTAAATATTTGCTGAAATATTCCCTTTGAGTGGTTTACTCACATGGCCATCTAATTACAGGAATAAAGTTTTTTCTTTTATCCAATAATTACATGTACACACCCAAAAACTTAATAAACTTGGCAGCCACATCAGGAGTACTGAAAATGTTTATGTTTAATGCACCTTCCAAAATTTGGAAAAGTGTGACTGTAGTACATGTCAGTTAAGTTTAACAGATACAGAAATGATTAAAGATGCTTGTAAGTATAATGTTCTCATATAATTTAACAATTTTTAGCAATGATTATGGTGAAGAATCATTTAAAGGGGAAGATGAGCTCACTGTCATGTAGCCTATTACATAAATGCACAATATCAATTGTTCAAAGGTAAACAGTACAAATTTATATTACTCAGAAACGTTAACTCCAACATGTAGCCCTCCACAGTACTCCTCATTATTCAGGTAGCTCTCAGGCACAGAGAGGTCAGAGACTCTGGCTCTAGAGTGAGGTAAAATGTCTCTTAGCAGCCCTCAGAATTAAAATAAAGTTAATAGTTAACTTTAAAGCACTACAACCAGTACATTCAGTTTGCATATTTACCACGCTTTTTCCCCATCAAATACCAAACCTCTTATCTTTGCCTCTTCTAAGTGATTCTGATTTTGGTCTTTTTACATCCAGATAAAAAAATGATTGAAGTTTGCATTTTTGCATCTCTTATTAAAAAAAAAAGAAAACAAAAACATAATAAGAGAAGCATGACATTTATCAAAAACATTTTCTGAGTAACTGGAATACAAGTTTTCGTGTTTAATACCAAATTTATTTAGACAAAGACTGTACAAAAGCAACATGTAGAAAATATTTAGGCTAGAAAATACCAACATTGTATTCAGACAGCAGCTTTGTAAAGAGACAACTAATACCTGTTTTATTTATAAACGTCCGTCATGAGTGAAAAAGCAAGTATAATTAAAGCAATTGCTTATATTGGGGGTATCTACAGCAATTTTTCTGCTTGTTGATCCTGCTCAAAATTCCTTCTGAAGATCTGAAAGTGAATAAAGGACAACATATTACTTCAGTTTCAAAATTCACAAGGAAAAAAACATTAAAAAAAGAGCAACAAACACGTATTGAGACAAATACTCACCACTTTTTCTGAGAAGTTCTCCCTTCCATGTACGAGCCATGCCATCCAGAAACTGGTCTAAGTACTTCACATACTTGGCCAGGCTTGTTCTTTTATAATCTGTGAGACAGTGGTCATAACGCTGATCATTCTTCTATCAATTATAATAACACAGGAACATGTATTTGAAAGGATCTGCCCTCCCCAAACACTTTCTATGGGCTCTTTCCAGATGAACTGGTGAAATATATTTAACAGTTCATCTGGTGTTTTTCTCTGAAAGACATCTCAAAGGCTGGGACGTTGTTTTCAGAACTTTAACATTATTTAACATTATTTCTTTCTCATAGTTCTCAAGGCACCAACTTTGGTCTGTTTACGTGTGTTACAGTCGTGATTGTAACACACGTAAAACTTCCATTGCTCTCATTGGTCAGTCTCTGACATGGAGCAACAAACAGTAGGAGGCAGGTCAAAAATCAAACCTGTTAGACAGAATGACAACGACACGGCTGTTGGGTCGGGCTGTAACTATGCATAAATCATGTAGTCTGACCTCAGCATTAGACCTACTTAATCTTGCAAAGCAGCTGGATTCACCAGTTCCATAACTGCCATTGATAGGTGAAACAGTCCATTCCCTGAGTTGGGTAATGAGCCAGCACAACTACTCTTTAAAATATAACAGAAATGTCTAAAACATCCGCCAGTAGATCAGGATCTACAGGTTGGTGATCCCTAGTTTAAGTTAATGTGTTGATATGAGACGTCTAGAATGTAAAGTTCACCTCTGATCTTTCGTCTCTCTGCTGCGTCTTTCTCATCTTCGTTCTCCTTGGTGTCCTCAGGTTTCTCCTGTTCTTCACCTGGCCTGGGTCGATCCAGCTCCTCACAGATCAAACTGAAAAATAAAAAAGACTTAAAATAATATTATGCTACACCCTAAAGGTGCTTCAAAATGAAGCTCATAGATAAACCCAACTGTACTAAATGTAACTTAAGTACTGTGGGTACAGATTTCCATGTGTTTTGGGAATGTCCCGCAGTTGTTTATCTTTGGTCCAAAGTCACTAAATGTCTAGAAAAGGCTTTAAAGTTCCCAATTCTCAATTGTTTGTTTGTTTGTCTGTTAGCAAGATTACACAAAAGCTACAGTATGGATTTACATGAAAATTTGACAAGAGGTGTGATTTGGTCCAAGGAAGAAGCCATTACATTTTGGTGGTGATCCACATATTGATCTGGATGCAAAAAATTCCCACATTTTTCTGAAAATCCCAAAAGTTAACATTGGGCCATATTTTAAAAAAATCATACCTCTGACATTACTGGATGGATTTGCTTCAGAATTTAAAGGCTAATATATATAATATAACTCTATCATCACAGTCAGTTTCATCTGGATCCGATCCAGATTGACGTCATAAAAAAATCAATGAAGTTTATAAAGGCAAATCCCATTCATTTCTCCTCGGCTGCTGTGAGGGTTTTGCCCCCTGTACGTCATTATGGGAATTGTACTTTATTTGCAAACTGACGTCAAGGTTTTTCAAGCCTATGTCACTACATTTCCCAGCTTCCCTTGCAATGCCAGTGGAGGTGTTCTCCACATGGACAGACATGAGTAGAGACTGGGCCGTCCAATCAGACCGCATGGTGATCCAGAATTGTATCTTTAATAGGGGTTGTGGAAAAGCCACTGTCGTAACTGAGCTGCTTGGCGGAGGTCTGCGTTCTCTGACTGCTTTTCTAGTTAAACAATGACTTTATCCTCAGAGACATTACTTGTCTAATCACTAGGAAAATTGTTTTTTCAAGTTCAACAGCTTAAAAAAATTCAATACCTCACTCCTGGTTTTACAGAAAGGTTGTTGGCTGTAATTAACAACGCCTGAGCATCCACTGTACAAACCTGGTTTCTCTGATCACTACTCTCTCAAATCCACTTTTTACTGAACAACTGTAATCACCAACTTATGAACTGGATGCTGCACACATACTGTACCCTTTTTTTAATGTATGTATCTATTTTCATGGCAATGGCGATGTGTACATACCTTATACTTGTGTTTGTATATTTGTTAAGAGTTTAATAAAAGGTTGATCACAAAAAAGATACTTAAAATGAGCTCAAACAAGTGTCAAACTCAGCACACACACGAGTTTAAGCCTTCAAGCAACTTTTACCTGATTGTGGGCACAGCGAAAGGATCAAATGTATCTAATTCTTTGAGGTCCATGGGAACAGAGATACGTCCTGAAAAAAGAAAAAGACCACACAGTGAGATTTTCAGCTATGAAACCAAACCAGTCTTGATTATATGAGAGTCTCGCACTCACCAGTTTTAGGATGGACGCTGAAGGGGCTCTTTAGCAAGTGGTTCACCCCTTTACTGACGTTAACATCCAGCCGAGGGTAACAATACTGCAGCATGATTTCTTTCTCAAAGTAATGACCCTTTTTTGCAGTTGCCTGAAGAAGAGAGAAACATATTTTTATTTTCATAGTTCATAGCCTTCTAGCCTTCATATCTGGAAATCAGCCAAGACTAGACAAGTGTTACTGCGTGATGAGAGATTAATTCAAAACCTGTTTCCTGCTGGCTTGGTCCTTGATCAGTTTCCAGCGGCTCTCCGGCTTTTTCTCCTTCTGAAAGTCCTGCTGTAATTCTCGTCTTACATGTAGCAAAAGTTAAGGTCAAGTCCATAAAACTGAATCTTTATGATTACCTACCAGATCTACTGCATGTGATTCCAAAATTAATTGTAGCAATAATTCAATAAAGGATATCTTCAGGGACAAGTCCAAGCACTTTGTCTACAGATTCCTTGCGGCCCAGAATATCCTGCTCCTGTAGCGCGTAGCGGGGAAAGTACTTCTCCACCACTGACAAAGATTCACTGTTGAGATTTCACAGTTTAAGATGGCTGGAGCCAACGCAGCATAACAGAAACAGCCTCAACAACTACAATTAACACTTTGACATCAGTTATGGATTTAGACTGCACTTTATGGAAAATAATATACATCTTACCTGATGAAAGGATGAATGGGATCTGTTAGCACAACTTTCTTCACCGTCTCTTCACCTCCCTTTTTTAAAACATCAGTTATTCCATTAATTGTTAATTAATCAAAAGATTAAAGCTATTGACAAATTTATGATCTTAATTAAAAACACATATACTCAGAAAAAAATAAGCATAAATTCTTTTTTTGTTTCTCATTCACCTTAACAATATATCAACATTTTGGTCACAAACACAAAAGTGCACCTAAGCTCATCATTCAAATGAATAAACTTGTCCTGATCTCCTAATAAAGAGATTAAAACCATTACCTTGACCAGGCTGAGGTATTCTGCAACTGCAGAGCGAGCAGCTACCGAGAGCTTCCTGGCAGCTTCATCACAAACCCAGCAATGCACTCCTCTCCTTCCAGAGTAAACCCACAGCAGGTGCTGGAAACCAAAGTCCTCTACAAACAATGACGACAAAGGGAAAGTAAGACTTCTGATTGCAGTTTATCAGAGACTTTACTAACTGCACTGACGTTAAATCAATGACAAACAAACCTCGGAGAGCTCGGTCCAGGATGCGAATAGCGATGGTCATTAGGGTCCAGCACTTGGAGCAAATATCTGCAGCACTGAAATACAAAGTTATCACCATACCAGGATTTGAGACTGATAATAGATATAACATATGAATTAGATACTAGAAATGTAATTCATTTATGCCTGTATTGATACCACAGCAACATATTTAAGTTTTAGGCATCCGTCCATGCATTATCTATACCACTGCCCCTTTAAGTATTGTGGAGGCTGGAGCCTATTTCAGCTGTAACTGGGTGAGACACACGTAGCCAATCACAGGGTCAACATATAGGACAGACAATCATTCACACGCACTCACACCTGAGAGCAATACAGAGTCACAAATTAACCTCATGAGTATTCGGTCTGAGGGAGGAAACCTGAGTAGCCTGAGTAAACACATGTATACACAAGGAAAACATGCAGAAAGGCCCTGATAGACTCGGGGAGTCGAACCTGCAACCTCCTTGCTGTGAGGCACGAGCATTACTTCCTGCTACACCAGTGTGCAGCACAGTTAAGCAACCAATATTAGGTCATTTCTTGATTTCAATGATCAAATATGCCTTTTTTCTTTTTTTTCCTATTCCTTGTGTTTGTTAAATCTTTAAAAAAATAATGACAAATAATTTAAAAAAGAATGTCTGCACAAAACAATTCTCCATGGAGAACTGGGCTGCTGAAGTCCTTCATTGTTTGTTTACTTTGTTTACAATCGCACTCTACCTCAGACACCTCTCTCTGTCTCACTGCTGTGATGTCAAGCAATTAGACAGCCAATGCAACCCTCTCTTCCCAACTCACATCCCGGATCAGGATACAGGATCAGGGTTTACCACTCCAAACCATACCAAACTTTACTGAAACCAAACTAAACCACTCAGTGGAAACGCAGCTTAAGATTTTTGATCGTTAGAACAACAGAGATTGTAGTTTTACAGCAAGTGGTAAAGAAAAGCATTGAAAATTTGACAAACATGAATTAAGTTAATTTTGAGTTGATTAGAGTTGATTAGTGTTATTAAGCGGTTGTTCATTATATTTATGTTTGTACAGCAGCAGCAAATAAGAAACTTTTTACCTGCAGCAGCTCCTGACGTCATCGTAATCTGTCATATCAATATCAAACACCAGCTCCTTCTCCAGGGCCTGGAAGGTTCCAGACTTTACTGTGTTGTGTTGATTTGGCTGTGTGGGTGACAGATAGAAAACTCTTTATCCAGATATGTCTGCTAGGACATACATTACATCCATAAAAGGAAAGCAAATGTATTAGACTCACCCTGTGACTGTATATTGCTCCAATGTCAATCTTGTAAGGGTTCATCTTCTGCATCTCCTTCTCCAGCTCTGCTTGAGTGCTAAACGACTGGTAACGAACGTAGATGTCATCTTTGAGCGTGAAGGAAAACTCTCGGTTCTGGAAGTAGTTCTTCTGCACTGAAGTGATGAGACATAAAAGTAAAAATTAATCACTGGACTTTTTTACCAAATCATGCACCAACTCTTCGTGTCAGACAGCTGGGGAGCAAAATTTTGGCTGAAGTTATTCTGATCAACACCAAGATCAAAATTGTCAATCTATTTATCGATCAATGTAGTCTCGTTTAATCTAAAGAAATTTAGCCAAACATTGTTCAATGAACATTTTAGAGAGAAAAATGACTGATTAACAGCTCTGACAGTTATAAAACTACGATGAAAATGAGTTGTATTATTTGAGTGACTTTAATGTAATGTATTTTGTTTACAGGACGTTAGGCAAAGTGTTGAAGGTTGTGTTTAATGTGCATCAGTGTGTGTGTAGAGGAAAACTGATGGAAAGCAAGTTAAGTTGTATGAGAACAAACATTATCAGAGTAAACAGAAAACATGTTATATAAAAATCAAAAATGTGAAATGCTACAGACAGATATGGATTTATATACTTAACTGAAATATAATATATATGTATAATACATCAGGTACACTGCAGCATGAATAAGACTTTATAAAGTTTATAATTTGTTTACAGCAGGTGCTGTGAGAGGCACGTTTTTGGAAATTATTTTTCATCTTTTCTATTTAAGGGTAATATTTGTAGTAGTGCGTTATTAGTTTCTCTGGGAGGCATCCAGGTGCTTGCAAAGATTTATTTTTCAATTAATGTTGAATCGACATTGTAAAATGGTGCTATAAACAATGTTTATATTTTCTATGAATAATGAAAGAAGGGTAAGGACTTACAAATATTTAACATTGTAAGGCAGGGGTAGACAAGGCGAGCTTTCTGCTTCTTTCTGTCCTTTCTCAAACAGGCTGTTGTGTGTACATTCATGCATTCATGTTTTTTTGCTATTTATTTGATGTATATGCACAGTAATGTGGTGTACTTAAGCATACTATTTTGATTTGAACTTGTTTATAAAGTTTGAAATGAAAAAAAATCAAATATGTTGCATAGATTGAATACATTAAGGTGATTTGAAGAATAACTTTAACACTTGGCCACATGGACTTTTGTATAGACAGAGAATTCAGTTTAATGTCAATCATGCTTCTCTGGTTGCTGAAGACAAACACATCATTAAACGTGCACCTACCTGCATTGTCAGTGTAACTGAAAAATTTGAGATATTAAGAGCACATTAAAGTAGAACAATTTCAATGAATGCTTTTGAAAAGTAACATCGTTATAACAAACATATGTCTCACATATACAGTTATATTCATACAGACCTACCTGGCACATGATCTGTACGTAGTCAGGTAAATTAAAATTAACCTGATTTCCAATGTGTTTAATATCTTCGATCTTACTGTGTATTTCTATATTGTGTATGTTACGCTGTGTACCTGTAGGTAAATCAACCAGTATATATTTCACTGAAAATAGTCATGAGGTCCCTTGTTTGGCATAATCATAACTCCTCTCATTTATGTCTTGTAGCAGATAGCTTCTGTAAACTCACCTCCTCCATAGTTTAGCCAGCGGTAGTACTGGGAGAAAGGGAACAGGCGCCGGTAATACAGAGGCAACAGATCCGGGAGGCAGGCCGGGTCGTAGTCTGAAGACGGCATTACTCCACAACACAGTATACGGTATAAGAGAAGGTTTTAAAAGGTGTTTAGTCGCTAGCTTACTGCTGCTGCTAGCTGTCAGGTCAGTGTAATGTTGTGCGCAGAGGGCAGCGCGGGAAAACTCTCAACCAAAGGAGAGGACCAATGACACATGGATACGACAATGACGTCAGCAGAATGCGGAAACTTGTGAGACAGTATCTCTCCATATTATCATTTTCTCTTCATTGGTCAGTAAGAAAACTTTACAGTAACACTTGAAGGAAGTTACAACTGCTAATAACCAATTCAAGTATTTAGTGAGAATACTTTTCAGTACTTTGTAGCTCTTGTCTCATCCCTGTAATATCAGTTCTATGACTGTAAAGGATAAATAAAGGATCCGGAAGCCACATGGCCTCAAGGGACATGTAGTCCATATCACTCTCGAAGTTTTTTTTTTTTTGTACAATAATCACCTTTAAATCTAAAATAAATTGGCACCAAATCAACGTTATCCCCCTTTATGTAAGTTTAATCTTTTTTAGATTTAAACTTTTCCTTACTTGCTTACTCAGGCAGTAAATGTTGCAAAAAAGAAGAACCTCCTCTGTAAAGGACAACAAATAGCCACATACAGTAACAAAGCTATACAGTAAAAATCTTCTAAATAAATGTGCAACCGTTTACTCAAAAACAAAACAAAATTTTTTATACAAACACAAATAAGACATAGTCATGAAAATACCAGTACACTGAACTTAACTCATTATACCTACATTGTCCTACCCAAATCTGCACCTAATAATGTCTACTAAAGACTTTTATCATACAAAACAACTTCAAGAGAGTAGGAATTGAGGATCGAGTCAGATCAAATTCAACATATTTTCTTTAAACAAAGACATACTTGGGATGTTGGGTTAAATTGTAGGATTCAGAACACAGACCAGACATAGGACTTAGTCTATTTAATCCTGAAAGCACCAAAACTGCCCCCGAAGAGGGATGTTCGTTTAGGTTGATCAAATTATCCAAAAGATTTCACACAGAATAATTCCACGGCTTTGTTTGGACTGTAATTTCTTTTCATGCCTTTAGAGGGCAGAGCAGCATCATGAGAACAGTGTATCTGCAGGAGAGCCACACTTTGTATTGGGAGAGTGATGGAATTTCTGTAGTTTCAGGTGATAAATTATGTAGAATACTTCTTTCTGAGACCATAAAAAGGCAATTTGGACATTCAAGAGAAAATGAAAGCAAACAAGAGAGCAGTTCCCTGTTTTTTTTCCACCTGAATGCGGTAAATATGACCTGGGTTCTTGATACACTGTTTTTATTTTTATTTTTTTAGGATAGACACTGGGTTAAATTGCTCCAAAGTCTTTTCTTGGTACATGAGTTGGCACAACAAAGAACACTGCTCTCACATTTGTAGAGGAAACTTCTGATTTCCAAACATTTTGGGTCTGTTAAAAGTCACCCTTTTTGTTTAATTTGCATTTTCACTCAGTCTTGTGTTTGATGATAACAAATCTATTTATTCCTCTGTGTAGCCAATAGCTAGGGCATTTTGTTTTGAGTTTGTCCATTCTGATTTCAGTACCAGTTTTATGAACGTATCTCAAGACCACTTAAAAAGATTTTCTTCAAACTTTCTTCAAACAAATGTCCACTCTGACTCAGTGCTTAAGTGTTTAGATTTTGGAGGTCAAACATCAAGGATATTTGATATCATAATCATCCTCAGTTTGTAATCACAATTTTTCAAGAGCACTCTGGGAACTCTAAATTTTGCTAAAACATCAAAAACAAAAAAAATGCAAAAGTACAAGGTCAAGGGTCGAGGTTATGGAGCCCCATGTTCATTCCTTGCGATGTGAAATGTGAATATGACATTTCATAGGGTTTTTGAGGGATTTGGGTCAGACTTTGCATAAAAGTCCACTCTGACTGAAGGATGATGTTATTGGATTTGTAGGTCAGAGGACAAAGGCTGACATCCTTGCTTGCCAATATCTCATAAAAGCTTCAGGGGTTTTCTGCCCAGTTTTGCACAAATGTTCACTCTAAATTAATGGATTATACTTTGTAGGTCAAAGGTTAAAGGACAGGATCATGAGGTCTAATGTTCACTTCTTTCTTAAGGAAATTACATCTCTATAACGCTTTGAGGGATTCTTGATAAGACCTCATCCTCTACCCTTCATTGCGGTGCCAGCTGCTGCTTAAAACATCTTGCTCCCCCTTACCCCCTAATGGACCTACCAGTGTGATGTCATACCATTGTTTCATCGTCACTTTAAGCCCACTGGCTCATAGCAGTGGGCCCGTTGCAGACGTTAGAATGAATGCAGAGCTGCTGCAGGTTGACCAGTTACCACAGAGTTGGCCTGTAAACCAATCAAGTGGACTGGGAAAGAGGCAGGACCTCTACCAGAGCATCTCAGACACACAAGCCTAATTCACACTGTCTTTTCAAGCTGTAATATGTATGCCTGTGATGCTTCACCTCCGCTGTGTACTTCGTGGAGACAGAATGGAGGCCGTGAGTTGATCCCCTATTTATTTCATCTCCAGAGGTGATAACAGGGGCACATCAGAGGCGAGACAACAGAAGACGGGACTGCAGTGAACCGGTTTAGCCGGAAAGATGGGAAAGATGTGGCACAGCTCGTGACATTTGATGACCTGTTACTCACCCAGGAAATAAAATAAGGAGAGCAGACCATAACTTGTCTATTTTGGCAGAACTGCAGTGAGCACAAACAAAATGTTGAACAGGACTGGAAGAACTTTCTCCATGCCAATCAGCTCCTATGCGCCTGTGCAGTGTGAAAAGTTCTAATAGAGAATACATCACCATCAGGGATAATCTATTTATGAAAACTAGACATTTTTGGAATATGAGTGACGTGATCATTCCCTAGCAGTCATCAAAAATAATTATATGAACCTGATTTGAGGCTAAGTATGACCTCTTTAAAGGCCAAGGTCTTTGGGTCACTTTCCTTTGCTTTTGAGAGATCTACAATCATACCACCTCAGAAACCACCTCAGTCTCTATTCAGTACTTGTATGCTTCCAGCCACAGTTCGTCAGCTTGAAGTGGCCCTGTTCAAAATGAAGATTGAGGGCAGAGCAGCTTTAAGAGCTTTTGTCCGCCATTGTTCCTAGCTGTAAAAAGTAGTGCTTCTTGTACCTGTTAATTAGCTCTATAATGTTATTCATTTTGTCTCATCTTCTGACTTTTTCTTCATTGTCATTAAAATCTCTCTCTCCTATTCTGGTATGTGACTGTCATTCTGTCATAATTTCACACAAAATGGAATAACTGAGTGTAAATGCCAGGACGCTTGTCATGCAAACCAGCCATTCTGCCTTCATATGTCTTAAATGTAATAAATTACCATCCCTCTTCAATGATAAAAGGAATACAAGCATGTACATTTCCTCCATTCTTCTGCACTCTATTCATCCATCTATCATTGTTCTCATTGTCAAAGAGGTTTATATTAAAAGTGAGGGCTGCGCTTGCTCATGCAATTACATTAGCATAATACTGTATATGAAATACCTGAGCACTAATAGCAATGAACTAGTTTATCCTTTGCAGCATCACTGAGCAGATACACATTCAAGAGCAATTAGCAGACAAGAAGCATTAGTGAAACATTTCCGCTTGATGATTGCTCTTGTATTTATGGAAATATTCTTTAATAATACCCTGATTTACATAATACAAAAAGCACTCAACCACATCTTACTTAAATTATGTTAATAAAGTCCCTGAGAGCCATAGGGGATTGTATTTTTATGGTTTTGTCTTGGATGTTACTTAAAATAGATTTGTTATTAACACCCATCCTCTTTTTTTGTCTCCTCTTAGGATTTCCAATGTTTGTTATTAATTCTGGTGAAAATTACAAGCACGTCAGACAAAATATTTAAGCCTAGCACTATTCCTGAACTTTGACACCTGGGCTCTCTGGTGACCCACTCTGGTGAAATTCATACACATCTATCAACACATCATTGTGCACAAATGCTCTGACAACACACCTAGTGTTAGTGGAGCAACCAACACTCAGCAGTGTAAACAACAAATGTAGTAACTTTTTCTTTTGCAACTTCAAGTTCATGATGATCAGTTAGCTCGTGAGCTCAGAAACCTAAAATTGGAGACAAGACCCTGAAAAGTGCTCATCCTGTCACTTTAAATGTAGCTGCTTAAACTTCAATGTACCAATGAATTATCAACTCCATGATTCTTCTAAATGCACAGAAATTAATGTTTAATCGTTCTACTGAGAATATTTTTGGAATAAGCACCTAAAATAACTCAAAATGAAACTTTTATCAAATCTCTCTCTCTCTCTCTCTATATATATATATATATATATATAAATATATATATATATAGCTGTAGTCTTGAGTCTTTTCTCTTTATTTTTATTGATTAAATGCTAAGAAGTCTAAAATACTGTGCATTTGAGTAGTTATAAATAATATAATATTAACTGTAGGCACTTGGTGCAGCAGGTAGTGTAGTCACTGGTTCGATCCCCTGGTTGGTCGGACCTTTCTATGTGGAGTTTGTATGTTCTCCCTTTGCATGTGTGAGGTCTCTCAGGGCACTCTCGCTTCACCCTAAAGACCAAAAAACATGCTTATTAGGTTAATTAGTGACTCCAAAATGCTCATGGGTGTGTGTGAGGGTGGTGGCTGCTGACCAGTCCAAGGTGTACCCTACCCCTCACCCGATGTAAGCTGGGATCGGCTCCAGCCTCCTATGATCCCAAAGGAATCAGAGATACAGCTAACGGATGATTACATGATGCTCAGTGCTTATTAATGATAAAAGACATATAGAATGAGTTATTTTCTATAAAATACATTTTGGGTTATTGGGTTGGGTTATATAAATGAGTGAAAAAACAGATCTTTATGCATTATTAGTTTTTGTGCAGCAACAGATTTAAAATGTACCATTATGGCCAGCAGAGGAAAAAAATGTCATTAACGAAAAAAAGTGCCACATTTTTTTTTTATAAATTATTTTCCACTGTTTTAGTGTGAGATCTTTTGATCAACTTCAGTGCTGATCAACACTACCAAATGAGCATTTTGTTTTGGATTTTAAGCCCTTAATTGGCAGTCTTATGACATGATGTCAGCAACATTTATAAAAATACACACAATATGTGAGTAATTTTCTATATAGTCAATGTTAGGACGTTGGGTTGTCTTTATTATTATATTTGTCAGGAATCAACAACACTGATTTTGTTGCATCATCTGTTTTTGTGCTGTGTAAGATTAGGATTTAATTTTTAGGTTTTTTTTTAGGGTAAATAGGGAAATGTATGATTTTACTGTACTACTACTTGTTTTCTCCCTAAAAAACCCAAACAAATGAAAACTAATTAAGCAATAAAAAAGTAAAGTTGGCACCAATTTTGACCTATTATGACTCAGACTGAAAAAAAATCCACAGAAAATAACTGCTACTTTGTGAGTGGGTTTTGTTTTATTTCATATACATGTCATTATCTCATCATACTTGCAGTTTAAGAGTTTAAATTCCCAAAATGTCAAAGTCTTTGGTAGTTTTGATCAGGACTGAAGTGGATAAAAAAACCGAACCCTGAAAATTGAGGGAAAAAAGTGCATATATTTTTATAAATGAATTTAAATGTGAACATTTTGGTCTCGAATGGCCTTAGCAGGTATAACATTCAGAGAAATAAACAATCTAATAAAAATTTATGTTTGCAGAAACCCTGAAAAAATGACAGCCTAATCAAAAATAAAAAAAAAACCTTTTGGGACAAATATGTCCAGATATCGGAGGGTTAAGAGAGATTACAGAGTGCCATTCGATCATTTCAAAGTCTCACAAAAGTATGCAGTGAGGCCACCAAAAAAGTTAGACAATATGTGCTAGTAGATGAGTTTTGATGTTATATTAGTTTATACTGCAGATGTATGTGACGTGAGAAAAAGGAAGGTTTTAAATAAATGAACCAGAAAGGGGTGCCGTGTCGTTTTTCTCTGTTTGTCTCTGCAGCAGTCAGCAGGTGCAGCTGATGTCCTCATTCGGTGTTTAACATTAACTGCATCAAAGAGAGCTTTTTGACAGCCCAACAGTGTTTTCTATTTATGCTCCACACAGCTCACCATGCTCTATTTCCCCTACAAATGGCACACAGTCCTCAGCTCCCCCTGTAACTCAGATTGATGAAGCCATCTGTCTTCTGCGTAGTTTTGAGAAGCAGCGTTTGGACCTGTGCTACATGCCACATATTAAAAAACATCTGTGCACGGACTGTGAGGAGAGTGTTTCAGCCAATTATTGATTATATGTATCCTCAGATGGCTGTGTCACAGTGTTGGTTTGACAGTGATGTGTTGGAGAAACACTGAGGCAAAATTAATATGAAAATCTGTTTGTCAGAGTTACTGTTATTTTCAGGAGTACCACTCAACTGAAAACAAGCAGAACTTCAGAGCTCATAGTCGAGTCCCCTAAAGCACACAGTTGAGTTGTAACACATGACAGATTTCACATGACATACCTGTCATACAGGTGACTATATGAACACCGGCACAAGAAGAGCCTTCAAATAAAATAAAAAATTATTTCAATGACCATGTCTCCACATGAGGCTCAAGAATAAAGGTATCCCTTTGCCCAAACTGACTCCTTCACCTTATTGTTTAGTTAAACTGACAGTCATTAACTAAAGAAGAAAGAAAAACAGAACAAAAAATGTCACATTTTTTGCACAAAAAGGGCTGAAACGTGTTCATTAATCACCACTGATACAGTGCACCACTTAGGCTTCAAAAATAGTGTTCAAATTCTGTCTAAAGGCAAAGGCTACCAGTTTGTGCCGGTCACAGAAATGAAAGATCATAGCATAAACCAAAATCTCACATATCAAACCAATGAAATAAGTGGCATAATATTGATTAAAGAAAGGCTAATATAAAAAAGAACAAGAAACAAAAAAAATCAATCTCAAACACAAAAAATAGGAAAAGAAGAGGAGGTGGAGGAAGTAGAAAAAAAAAGAAGTAGAAGAAAAAGGAGAAGATGGATTTGGGAGAGAGGGGGAATGCCATGCAGGAAAGGAGCTATGTGTGGGGATCATAACACCCAACCAGGGGTGGTAAGAGGACACAAATACTCTATCAAGGTAAAAGTACAGTTACTTTGATAACATGTTACATGAGTAAAAGTAAAAAGTTCTTCATTTAAAATGTACTTTAAGTGCTGAGCTGTGTTGTGTAAACACAGTGTTGAGCGTGATAAGTCAACCGGTTTAGTGTAAAAGAGGAGTGCCTTAATTACAAGCCTGGACAAGCCAGAGGGTCTCAGGGGACCAAAGGCTCTGTCAGCTTTAAGCTTCTCAAAATTTGGATGACTTATATCATCTAAAACAATAACAACACACTAATGGCTTACTTTCTGTTAGGGATGCGCAATAGCATTGGTAAAATATTGAATTGAAAGAGAACTGCTTCAAAAGATATCATTAACAGCAGATATCAGTGTTCGTAGCTCTTAAAAGGGCAGATAAAGCCTGATTTTACTGTTACTGTTAAAAAAACACATTTTGTGTATGATGTAAGTGTAAAGTGAGTGTAATCTGGTGAAGCTACTTTCGCATTTATCTGGACTGATATTGGTATCAGCCAATAAAGTTTTGAAATATCTGTGTATTAACTATCATCCAGGATCATGGATCTCATGCTTTCTTGTGTATGTGAGCCAAAATTATCTTGATTTTTTCCAAAAAAGTATTCAAATGTATAATACTGTGTCTTGGTTCTCACCCTGGAGACAAACTCTAACCCCCACCTTCCCACCCGCAGGGGGCCACCAGAAGGTCTCGGGGGGCATAAGGCTCTGTCCGCTTGAGGTTGTCAGATCTTAGTAAGTATATATTCATAAAACAATGACATGACACTGAGGGCGTACATACATGTTAATATATTCTTTTATCTAAACTCATGGCATTTGACCAAATGGATAAAGAATACCAAATATATGAAAACAGACAAACTATTTCCCCTGATGAATGTCAAATCACTAAAATTAATCTATTTATTCAAAATCAGATTAAAAACATTTTTTGGACTTCCTGCTTTGATCCGTGTGATATTGAGGATAAATAAAGCAAGCATCACTTCAGCTTGAATTATTATTTCAGCACAGAGAACTATAATACTAAATATGGTATCAATATTAAGTTTAAAATGTTAGTATTGTGTCAACAGTTGATGGAAAACTCTTCAATTCAGCTTTTTGACATTTATTTACTCAGACCTTTGGTGCTGAAACAAATGTAACTAAGTGCAATACATCACATAAAAATCCCACAAGGTAAGTAGACATGTTGGTTTGATTAAAACAATTCAAAAAAGTAAATTAAAGGCCATTTAATTACAGTGACTTGAGTATTTTAATGAGTGAGTGTCCATGCTTTACTGTCTGTATGATTAAAGAGGCAGAGGCGTAAGCAGCCTGGGTCACAGCACAGTCCGGACACTCCCCTGGACAGAGGCATGAGGATCTGTGTCCCTGCAGATCAGCTGCTGCTCCTCACTGCTCCTGATAAGGAGCTGCGGTCTCGTGCACCGCCCTCCTCCTCTGCTCCTGTCTCGCGCTCTGCGCAGCGCTGATTGGTTGGCGCGTCGATATAAAGTTCCGCAGTGAGCGTTTCATCTGCACATAGATTCCTGCTCTGCCTCCATCATAACCACACACTGTCCGAGCTCAGAGGACTCACAGGGAGGATTTACTGAAGTGTGTTTGTGCTTCATAACCAGACTTCACCATGAAGGAGAGGAGGCTCACTCAGCCGTGCGTGTCGAGGTGTAAACTGGTGCTGGTCGGAGACGTTCAATGCGGTAAAACTGCGATGTTACAAGTGCTGGCCAAAGACTGCTATCCAGAGGTAAGAAGACCCACAGTTAATATATTTAAGAGGACTTATGCTCTAAAAGTCAAAGCTTGTGGATATGACAATAAATTTCATATAGCCTATGTAATAAGTCTACAGGGTAAATCCACTATAGGACTTTACATCACTGTAAACTTACCTTGTGAACATGTTGTTGTAATCAATTGTTAAAGAAATATAAATAATGTTATATTCATGAATTCCTCAATGTGTCTTTAATTTTTGTGAAATATTACATGTGTATGTTTTTTTGTTGTTGTAAAAAGTAAGGCTCAACATTTTGTCACGGTTAATACAAACTTGTTTTCAGTGATGTGTTTGGTGAATTGGGACGCAGTTTTGTCAGAGTATTAGCTTCAGTCCCTAACCATACTTGAAATGGGGATGTCCCGACCTGCTTTTTTGGCCAAAGATCCCAATCTGATCTTTAAATAATGAGTATCTGCCAATTACGAGTCCAGATCTGATATTTACATTTACTTAGACAATATAGGTACAAGCTGTTATTTTTGTTTCTTTTTTTTTTTTTTTTTTGATTATTGGTTGATCAACTAAGTAAACCAAGTAACAAAATGCTGGTATTTGTGCAAATTTGAGAAGCAATATTGTAAAACTCATTACAACAAGAGTTCTACAGAGGATGATATCTACACACAGACTGTACATTCAAGTATTTCCACTCTGATGGCATGTTTGCACAGGACTGGTACAGCTACATCACTCACTCATTTATGGCCTGCTGTAAAGTTTGCTCAACTTACATTAGCTGATGTAAACAATCAGGGTGAGATGATCAATATCATTCTGATAGCCAATCAATAAAAAAAATGCTAATATTGGCCCCGATCCAATACACTTCATGATACAAATACATAGAGAGTACATCCCTTATGTGAAAAAATATATTATTTGAACTATTATTTTCCTGTTTACATATAAGGTTACTTTACAAAAAAACAACAAAATGTAAACTATCACATCAGTTTGTCTTTTTCCAAAATACAGAGCAAAATAGAACCAACAACAGTGCTTTCATATAATGTATAATAACAATACAGTTTAAAATAAGAGTGAAAGACAAGTAAAATGACAAACTAATGACTTAACTAGAAGTGCCCCAAAAGCACAAATCTCCACCAAGCCATTTCTGACACTATTCAGCCCATCTCACAATGTTAATAAATCCTGTAAAAAATTTTCGGGATCTGCATTCGGATTCGGATTCCTACCTATACTTTCTGGAAATTCATCCAAATCTGTTCATAGCTTTTTGAGTTATCACAGACTGATGCAGGCAAAACATAACCTCCTCTGTGTTGGTAATAAACGACTACTAACTAGACTAAATTAAAAACATAATAATTATAACATGGACATGGCTCTCATTTTAAGTGTTTTTGGGTCAATGAACAGAGCAGGCTTTCCTGGAGACAGATTATTGTGTAAAAAAAAACAAAATTTAAGTATCAACAATGTTAAATCCCAATTTCGGCAAAAGTGATCATGAGACCTTTAAGTCAGACCTGCACTGATGTGCACCAACTTTTCTGCTTTGTCTGTTTCCTGTAATTCCACCATCTTAGTTTGGGTTATGCTTTATTGTTGCCTTTTTCAAACAGCGAACAATGAGATGGCTAATTTGATTGAGATTCAAGCCTAGAATTACTGTGAATTTGGGAAATAACTTTCAATTTAAAGTCTGTTCAGTAATCCTTTAAGAAGCTCTTGTCTTGTGTGTTAGCTGGTTTTTAATCAACATATCTATGGTTCTGTGTTTTTGTTGATTTTAGATTTATCAGGTTACATAAAATAGTGTTATACATGTTTAACTTGCATTTCTACTATGGTTAGGAAATAAATCAATTAATTCTAATTATTCCATGTTAATTTACTGTGAAAATAGCCAAGCTTTCGGTGTGTATGTAGACAGGCCTGCTGACTACATGATCAACATTTATGACATGCACTGTAACTATAAGAATATAATTACCTCCACCATGGAGGTTATGTTTTTGCTGGCGCATGTTTGTTTGTTAGCAAGATTACACAAAAACTGCTGGACGGATTTTGCAAAAGTCTTCAGGAGATGTGGATAATGGCCCAACTTAAAAATGATTAGATTTTGGTGGTGATCCAGATAACCGCCATTAGCAAACGCTCATTTTTGCTCAATAACTGTCTAACTAATAATGATATCAACATGATTCTGAGTGCTAGGGGTGGGTTTTTAGGTTCAAGGAATCATATTATGATGGTAACTTTATCATGGAACTATTGCTTATAGATGTTACAGCAATATGTGAGCTACCTTGGCGGAGGTTTGCGCTCTCTGAGTGCTTTCTATTTCTGTTTAGTTTTATAATATATTTTGATAACATAAAAGCAAAACTTGACTCATGTAATTTTTGTGTCACTTGGGGTTTTCTTTTTCTTGACAGAGCGAGAGAGACTTGATTAAAATCATAAATCAAGTGATGTGGAAAAAAATCAGGGATTTTATTTTTAGGCCATATCTCCCAGCCCTAATTTCTACACAGTCCCATATTACCTGAAACATAATGTCTCGAATTACCAAATCATTTGTGGTAATTTGGGACACTAAAAAAAAATGCCCTAATTTTGTGAAGGTAAATGCACCTTATAATCAAATTATGTTTATGTGTGAGCTCCAATACATCATAAATGTTTATGTCATTGATTTCTAAAATATATATTGCATTAATAAAAGTATACCCCTGCATTCAAATCAAGCTACAGCATTTGCTTTTTCTCTCACCTCCCACTTTTTGATTTTACCTTTTGGTTTGATGCAGCCACGCCGTCTCAGGTGACATCACAGAAATGTTATCATGTGACGTTGGTTATATGTTTCTGAAGGCACCAGTTTCTTTGACCTGTGTTTTTCATGGCAGAACGTCATAATGTTTACTTAAGCTGTCCCACTGCACCTGATGTCCTAGTGTAACTGACTTCACCATATACTCCTCACATCTTGTCTGCATCATCAGATACTTTTTTATGCCATTTGACTTCATTTAATTTCACCAGGCCACTGTTCATGTTTTCCTCGCAGATGTAAACATTTCAGGAACTCACAAAACACCTTAATAAGCAACTTTATGGCTCTTCGAAGGACACCTTGGTGCGAACATCACAGATATTTAAGGCTAATACATGCTAATACATGCAATCATGCTCATACAGCAGACCAAATACCTTGCTGTTGGTATAATGTAAATTGCTGTTGTTTTTATTTGACAGAATACACACTAATTTTTTCCATCAAATTTAATGAAGGTCTTTTAAAGTCTCTTAAAATCTTACTGTTTTTGGAGGTCTTGTTGGATTTTTCAAACACTGACACACAATTTCTTGGTAACTAATATTATCATGTGTTGTTTTTACGGTACAGTGGCTTCAGGCTGTGCACTTAAATAGATTTATGTAAAGTAATTAATGACCCACTGCTCTACTAACATGACTGTAGAATCATTAATGTTCTGTGTTATACTGGAGCACTGTTATGCCACTGAACTGATTACTTAGTTTACATAAATTATTGATTAGGTTAGTCATTAGAAAGTCATCCTGGGAGGGTCAGTTTTGTGACCAGGAGGGCCACATTAAGATATTTATTTACCAAAGTGGAATGCATTGTTACAAGCTGGAGGCTTAATCACAAAATTAAAGTCATTTCACCAATTTTTAGTGCACTGACCTGAATATTTAGTGGTTACTAAAGTAGGCTAATATTTCACAAAGTGTTTCAGCTATTTGAGATGCATCTGGTGTTGTTTGTTGTTAAGCATGATCCCCATTAGCCTTTGCAGATGGGTGCAGCTATACAACATGATAAAAACAGATTTCACACAAATGCTCCAATCAAAATTAATTGAAGTGTAGATACATAAAACTTAACTGCATCCAAACAGGCCATAAAACAAGACATAAAAAAACCAAAGCAACAACTAAAGCCTAAGAAAAAGTGTACAAAATGTAAATGCCTCTCAATCGTCTACATCTGTCTAATAAAAAATAAAAAAGTATATAAGCAAATGAATAAATTAATTAATTAATGAAATTTTAAATCAACAAATTTTAAAGATACTGCTCCTACCTACTCTTTCGTAAATTGTTTTAAGATATATTTGCTATGATTTGGCATTATACATATAAAACATGATCAAAAGAATGACTGAAATACCAAAAATATTGAGAAATGCATTACTCTAGACAATTTTATTGTTTAATAATCTGTTGGGGTTTTTTTTATCACTGAACAGTCACCAGTGTGCATTAGAGAATGCCCCCTGTCTGAAGGAGTTTTTGTCTTACATGCATGTTATTGTATTATATATTAAACTGAATTTACACTGTCTCAGTATTTTTGAATGTTGGCAATAAATGTTTGTCATTCATTGAAGTGATTGTTTTCTTATCTTTTGACACTGAAGGACAATACATTTATCAAAAGAAAATCTTCTCAATTCCAGCACTAGGACATTTTTATTTGCCTTTCATTTTGATCATTTTAAGAGAGTTTAACATTCATGTGATTGATACTTTTTCCACAGTTTAGAAAATGGTCTTAGTGTGTAGAAACCCTGTATAAGAGGACTGGTAAACAAGAATTTTCTTATGATGAATATTTCAATCAAATGAGTTCTATCTTTGATTTTTATCACTGAATATGATGTACGTATGTCATTAAAAATACATTATTGTGTTGCATTTTTTCTGTGCATTTCTAAAATGAATCAACTTCATATAAATAGGAATAAGTGCATTCTTCTGAATGAGACTTGGTGTTCTTTAAGTGTTCTTATAAGTTCATGTATCAGTGACAGTAACAGCTAACATGGGTCTGAGACTTAGTTAGATTGGATGTCTCCATGATAGTTTAATTTGACCAGTGGATGAGATGGTAGGGGCCTCATGAGCTATCAGCTGCCCTCTCCTGCTTTAGCTGGCCTAGTGGCCTAGTTTGTTATTTACTCTCATTTTTGACATAATACATGATAAAATCTGATATTTCATGTCAGTTTCAGTCTTTACTTCCACTAAACACCGTCTTTATCATCCATCTCTAGACTTATGTCCCCACTGTGTTTGAGAACTACACGGCCTGCCTGGAGCTCGAAGACCAGCGAGTTGAGCTCAGCCTTTGGGACACATCAGGTGAGAATTAGATTATTACCATTATAATTCAATTCAGTGAATTAAAAGGCAGTGAGCTCCCACCATCCCTCTATCTCTGCTGCACCAACAGTCTAGACTCTCTCCTGTGTTTGTGTTTGAGCTGTGACCTCATTGTTCAGTATCAGGTCTGTATTCATGATTTGATCTGCAGAACTTGTTTACCCTCCCAACACAACAGCCTGCCTGGAGTCAAGTAACATCTGTAAATGTAGCTGCTCTCCCTCATTGATTTACAAAAACAGCACTGTGGCTGTTGACACAAACACCCCTATCTGCCAATCCTGTTTTGATGCAGTTAAGCAGCTTTTCACTGATCTGAAATCTGTTGAGAGATCTTCTCTGGCGGATTGTTGCAAGCAATTACAACAAGACGGTCCGGATTAGCCAGAAGCTAGACGACAAGTGGGGCCTAGAATCAACATTTTAACAGAGAATATGCAAAACACTTTATTTGATGTTAAATATATCTAAGAATTAATGCGAAGCTCCGTCAGGAAGGAAGAATCCCTGAGGCTAAAAAGTTACTGAAACTATATCTGAATACGAAATACTGAATAAACATTTGCTTAGTTTGATAACCATTTTTATCATTGATTTATCTGCTATTGATTTTAATGAGTCAACAGTATACAGTCTAGTGTATGCTGACTAGAAAACGGCTTTATTATAAAAAGGAATGGACACAGTTCCTCTGGAGGATACAACAAGTCAAAGAGACCCACAGTGTTGGATTAATCTGCTGTTCTAAGGGTTTCCCACACAGAACAAGTACTCTGATGGGCCATCCAGGTATATTTAGCACCCTTTCAAGTGTATTTCCTAACCATTTTTCCTCAAAAAAATCTGAATATAAATGCCTGAGCATCAGAGACGTCCTATAATAATTCCCTTACATTAATGCACCAACTGAGGTACATCTCTTGTTAAAAAGAAAGCCTGATATTTCTCAGAAAATACCACAGTAACATACCCGATAATTCCCTGACCTTAGACCAAAGATTATTTTAGTGTTAGTTCCCTCATTGATGGGTGTAAGAAATTATCAATACACTAATATATTGTGATATTTTGCGATACTATTTCAGTATTTTATATTACAATATTAATATTTTGTTAATAATTTATAGGAATCAGGGACATTTTGTACTGTAGTTTAACCTCTGGTTACTTTGGCATCAGGTATCCAGACATTTGAATCTCCATCTGTAGGTTTCATTCTTTCGTTATTTTCTGTCACGCTGACAAACAATAAAGTTTATCTGTGTTACCTGATGAACCAGATGGACCGTTGAATATATTTCACTAGTCCATCTGGGACAGAGCCCATAGAAAGTGTTTGGGAATGGGCGGTACCTTTTAAGAGCACACTTGGCAGGTGATTGGATGATGTATGGATAATGTAGTAGGCAGACGCAAATGCCGCAGTGTAAAGGACAGAAAGTGAGCCAGTTCGTAAATAACTCTCTTAGCAAAAAACATGTCTACATATATAAGACATCCCAATAGCCAATTAAAGGCATAAAAATAGCAGGAACAAGTTATAAACTTGCAGTGAAGGAAAAAGAAGACTTAGACCTGAATTACAAACACAGTAAAGTTCCTCAGTGTGATGACTCTTAACAGACAGAATCATCATCCAAGAAACTCAAGTATTTATAAGAGGTGACAGTCTCAGTCACATCAGCCTGTGATGTAACATCAGAGGCAGCTTTAACATTTTGTTCTGTTGAGTTTTGTCAAGATTAAAAATCTGTTCTAACTCCTACAGAGATTTGAATAACAATGTCACCAGTACATAAGTGAAAATCTGCTTTTGGAACATGACGACTGATCCTGTGCAAATAAAAGTGGTACTGAGACTGAGCTCCATTGCATGCTCTTTTTAACTTCAAGATAAGACATGAAACATTTAGCCTTCTGCTCTGATTATTCATTTTTGACAAATATTGTTTTGGATGTTGTTCTGTAAATGTTTAAGAAAACTGTTGTTTCTGTTCTGAATTTTGTGTGTCATGATTATGAGATTAAATATCGTAGCCTGCTGACACGATGACCTCAAATCTATATAAATGTTAGGATCAATAACAAAATCAATAATAAAATCTATGTGTGTATTGGCTGATTTCATAACAGTCCTGGTTAAGACTTCGTGCTCAGAGGAAGTCGAGCAGTGCCAGTTGATCCGCGGACGTCTCGGGGGGGAGAGAGGGGGAAGCCTCGTACATGCGGGAGGTGGAAGTCTCCGAGTGTGTGGGCAAGCGCGTGTGTTACTATGTTTGCAGTGTGTGTTTGTGTGTGTGTGTTTGTGTGTGGTTGGCTGTACAGTCAGAGAACAGAAGGCACAAGTGAGGGGTACTGTGAGAAAAGATATGCATGACCTCCTCGCTGCCTTATGGTGTGTGTGCCGCCTAAAAAAAAGCTCTTATATAAATGAAACGGCAGAGAAGTAATGTAGCTTTATGTGCAAATCTCCCACGGAGTTCAGACTTTTTGGACAGTCACTTTATCCAGAGGAAATGTTGCATAAGACCTATTTACATTTGAATCTCACACAAACAGGCTGTTCCCATCAGTCTTTTGTTTCTTTTCCTTCACTGTTTGTGTAATTGTCATTAAAATATCAAGGCTGTAGCCACGGGTTGTTGTTCAGGATTAGAGCATTCTTTTTCTGAAGACTCGCTCATAAACAGTAAAATAAATAAAAGAGTATTTTTTTTCCTCACTGATAGTTTGAACCCCAGATTTTCTGCTCATTTTCACATTAAGATTTGTAAAATGCGAGGTGAAAAGTTAAAAAAAGCAGGCATTTTATCATCAAAATGACTTCAGAGTAAATTAAAAAAATGTTTGAAGTATGATGCCCTTTAGCGTATGTTTTAATTACAGAACAATCAGTATCAATGTGCTGCAAAAAAACCCGACAACAACAAAAAGCACAGTTTTGTTGTAAAATGAGAATAGATTGAGCCAATTAGTAAAAAAAAAAGCACAAAAATGTATTTCATATATACAGAAGACATTTAAAAGCTTCTATGAGGAGTTTTTGGCTTTTTTATGACAGCAATATGCAGAACTAGCCATCTATTCAGTTTAAGTTCAATAGTAAAATATGTAAATATTTTTGATCATTGATGTTTGTGAATTTGTATAAAAAAGTAAGTCATCAGATGTTTAAACACTTTTTGAGCACTGGTGAAGGGGTAGGATTGAATAAGCTTTGCCCTTTCCTATGCCTTTTCGGGCATGTCAGTCTGATATTTTTAACATTATTTTAAGCTAATTTGTTTCTTTTTTTCATTCTGTATACTCACATGGTCAAAATAAAGCCTTTATTCATTCATTCATAAAACACCCAGCATCAGGACTGTCTGTTTGACTTATTTCTTAGATTTTATAATACAGGCACGAAATCCCAGTCAAATGCTCTATCTAAACTGCAACACAGTTTCCTGCCTCCAGTTGCCACTGTAGCTTTATGTAATGGCTGCTGCCTTGCTTTCTAAATGCCCTGTAACCTGGATATAAACAAAGACTTTCGAAGAAATGCTTAAAATAATAGCTTTGACAGTTTCTATAACTGCAGTAAACAATGTTAAATGATAAAAAACGTGAGATTAAGTTGTACTGATGTTGTGTTGGGCTACACTCGACCTGAATTACTTGACCAAAGCAGAGCGTGACCACATTCGGCACAGAAATATGGAGATGGGGTACACACTCTTCTCTGCAAACCAATCCCACAAAGTTTACTCAATGAAGCTGTGATCCTCTGTAAATGAAAAAGGCTTCGTTTTGACCATTTTCTTAGGGCTTGATTAACTTTAGAACAGGAGGTTAAATTTGATTTTAACCAGCGTTGAGCTGGATTTGTAATTTTCTGCTTGGGAACATCCCTAATTTACGAAACAGACTGAAATAAGTTATAGTGATTCTCTATGAGCTAAAAAGTTGCAGAGACCATGAGCATAAATATTAGCACATCTTTATATTAATTTTTTCGTTTAACTCTTCTCTTGGATGAAGTGTCAGTATCTGTATTGCAATGAGTGATACATTTGGCATTTAAAAGAAAGCAGGGAGTGATTATTTGTTATTAGCTTTTATCACACATGAAACCCTGGAATTTTCTTAAGAATCACAGGGTAACCAACCCAAAACATTCCCTGGCCTGCTAGTCCACATTTGGCCCCAACAGCAGGAAGCGGTCCAGCAGTTTGCACGGCAGTAACTGGAGGGGTCGGGAAAGGGAAAATACCAAGGGGCCAGAGGGGTAATTCCAGAGTTAAGTTTGGAAGAAAAACCTGCTGTTGCATTCACACATGCAGCTCGTTAGAGTAAATGTGAGTATTTTAGGGTTTCCCTGTGTGTGTTAATGGGGTTAGTGTTAAAAAAAACACTACTTATGTTAACAGGATCAAAACAGTAAAAATGTAAAAGCTACTGCTTCTTGTACAGGAGTCAAGACTTCCTAACAGGACCTTTTAATAAAAACAATACTTAATGTCAGACAATTCTACTTTGTCAGTGAAAATACATGAGTTTTCATAGGTCTTCCTCTGAGCTTAATAACATTTATACAAACTCCTTCTGTTTTTTTAATCAAATTTAAGTGTTGACTAGAAGAGGATGAATTAGCTTTGATGGTCCCTGACAACTAATATGCTTTTTTTTTAATAAAATGTAGTGCATTTTTTAATGGTGTTTACATTTATGCTCTTTGTTCTTGTTTTTCAGTTTGAAAATGCCAACAATACATTCTATCTCTGTAATACCCAAATGTAGTCACATCCAAGGAGAGTTTTAGTCTTGAGAGCTGAAGAATATCTAGGTGCCACCTCTTGATTAGTGGATGCCAAAACCTAATTATTAATAAAAATCTGTCAAATACCATTGTCAGTTATCCTGTGTTTCCTGTGTTTGCACATCGAAGCTGCTGGTTATGCAGCTCTTTAACAACACCAACATGATGCTCAAGGAAGACGCTTAGTTATGCAAGAAGGATTTTTAGTGAGCATTTTTCTACTATCAGCAGACCCTTGTGTTTGTCAATGCTTAGACTAAATACAGTCTGTTATGTAGTATATAGTCTATAATCTAGTCTGTTGATGGCACAGATTCGCCATTTTGACTTTTTATTTTACAGCTGTGTGTGCACACTAGTGTCAGGCAGCTCAACATGGTGAGCTTCTTTGATTTCATGTTAAAACCAAAAGGTGACATTGACTAAAAGTAACTTTGAAAATGGTTGGTAACAGTTCATAGCATTCCAAGTGACTCAATAACTAGCAGCAAGTTTGTTTGTGAAGTTTAACCTATGAAGAAACATGTCGCTTTTTTCCCATTCTTTATCAAAGCAGGAGGGGTTTTAGATATGAAATATGAATATGACTTCAGAGAAAATTAGTTTAACAAAAAAATAAATTTACACACACTTACCTGAATTTTATCCATCTAACTTCCTTTGAAATGTTGCAATATGTATCCCAAAAGGAAAAAATATGTTATATTGTTAGTTTTATTGTTTAGCCAAAGTTATAATAAAAACAATAAATCTAAAAGTTTAAATGACAAGCAGTCTTTTGACTTTACCAAGTAAGAGTTACATTGCAGGAGCATGGCCACCGTGGGAATACACTGTGTTTTGTTGTTCTGGTAATTAGGTGTTCAGTTATGTTTGGATTACGTTGTGAGACTGAATTCATGAAGTCTCACAACATGAAAATAAACACTGTTGTTAGTTGTTTTTTAATTTCCTGGCAACTTAATTCAATAACAGGCAAACGGGCTCTAATAACATTGCTCCAGGTGTCTCTTTTTTGCACAACAATATGTCTTCTGCAAAACAGTTTACGGGAGGCCAGGACACAACGTGAGAAAAGCCCCCAAGTCCCAATCAGCCATGGAGTATCATTTTTATGTGTTTGAAAAAGATGACTCATTTACTACAGGCTCAGTTCTCATTAAAATCGGAATAATAAGGGATAAGCATCAGGGTAAAATGGGGCCAACAAAACGAAAACATGCCTAACAGTGAGGTAACTTAAATAAGTTAAAAAATCAAAGTAGCCAAAGTGCCATTAGCTTCACCAACCTCAACAGAAAAACAGACTAAAACAAACAAAAAAAAAAAAAATATTTGATTCACCCTCACTTTTCTTCAGAAACTCACTGGTTGCAAAAACGAGAGAGATTGGGTTTCCCCCGTGGCACAATGCAGTCTTCATGCTTCTATAATAGGAAAAGACAAGATCGCAAAATTCCATTAATTTTCAGAGTTGGAAACTTTAATGGAAATAAATAGGTATAAACCTGGAATTAACACATATGAAGATTTGCCCTGAACAGGGATTTTAAATATAGTTTGGTAATTAGCATAATGTATTAGCGTAATCTTGACTAAGACAACAAGATTTCATGCAAGTATACTTCAGAATATCTATTCTATTCCTCAATCACATGCACATAACACCCTGCTTACTGCAGAAGTATAAATGCCCCCTCCATGCACTGTGCATTCCTCTATTCTGTTTACAGATGATTCTAGAACCCTGGACTATTGAAGACATACATTTGACTGTGTAGCGTTTAAGTTGAAATTGATTGGCTAGTGAAATAATTAAAACTTGATAAAATTCCACTGACAAATAAATCTGCCAAAATGTAATGTTTATTAATTGTATTATTTTTAATGGATGTCTGCCTATGACAAAACAAAATGTTTGTATTTATGCTCGGATATGATACACTTTGTTTAAATTACTCCCAATTTCCAGTTAATTCCCATAAATTCCAATGGGAAGTTTCTGTGAATGTTTTTCCACCCATGATTTCCACCCAATGATTCTGTGGTTTTCTCCTGTGTAGAGGAAAGACCTCGGTTCTTTCTGGAGTAAGTGTATCCAATTGAAAAGCAACTTTTTTAAAAGCGTCTTTTAACAGGTCAAAATGCAACACAAAAATTAAAACGTGCAAGTGGTAGCCGAGATTGTATATTCTCAGTAGCCTAATGCAGAGAGAGCCCTCTCTGGCCTGCTGGGACAGATCCATTAGTGAGTGATGTTACATGAATTATATCAATAAACTGGTCACTCTGTTGGACAGACGTCAAGCCATGTTGACTGTAAACACTGATAAGAGAAGTTAGTCCTATTTCTGTGTTTACTTTAACTAGGAATACGGGACAAATCAGATGATAGTCATTCCTTTTTTACTTATAATCACTGAAAATGTATTGAATACGGATTGTTTTAAAATAGAGAATCTTTATTGTATTCACCCAGAGTATACTGCAGCACTATTTAGTTCAGTTTTGTTTTCTAGAGGAGGAAAGTCCAACTTCTTCTACTTCTTGCATTCTTTGAGATCAGCGAGGGAGGTTTTGAAGGCGTGAACTAATATTTGCTCAACTGAGAAGGATTTTGTGTGGATATGTTTGTGTGTCCAGGCAGGGGGCTGTGAATGTGTGGGCAGCGGTGGGTGCCAGAAGTTGTGTCCTCTTTAGATCTCTCTGCCTTCTCTTTCTCAGGCCTTACATCACCCTGGATCGTTATGTGACGGCTGCTTTGATTTCCACCAAAATAACATGTTATTGATAGATGGAGTTGTGTAAGTAGCTCAGTCTCACTCTTTCAGATTCAAGACAGAAATTTAGACACACTAAGAAAAGCCTGAAATATTGATGCTTCCTTCTATAAAAAAGTCCCTTAACATCTCAAGAGATTGTCATTTTAATCAACACTACATGATTATGAGTTAGTTCCAGTAGAGGCTTATTAGAAGTATCTTTCCTGATGTAATTATAGCCTCATATATTTGCAAGGAAATCCTCTGATGCAGATTTGGCCCCTTAGGACAGGAGTAGGAAATTAAATCTTGGTGTTGCTGTGTGGGGAGTGATTAGGTGGAAAAGGGAAGACAATAGAGAGCGGACATCCTGACAGTCTGTTTTTAGCTCATGAGCCTTCCTCTGAGATAAAAAAGGTTCGCTATAAAGCTGTGCTTTTTATGGAAAAGTGAGGAAGATGCACTTCCTTCACACCATTCTCCAGCTCCTTTGGAAAGTGTGGTATTTATGACACAGTGACCCTGAAGGTTGTTTATGTAAACTAATGTGTAATGCCTGTTTTCAGTTTAAAATCACTGACCGATTAAGGTATTGGACCCTATTGTATTTTGGGTACTAAGAGAAAGTAGGCTAATAAATGACAGTCAGTTATTATGGCAACACTAACCTCAGCTAAAGACTACAGTCTGTCTCTAGTGCTGGTGAGCCCGTAACCTACAGCCTCTCCCCTGTTGATGCAAACTACGTGAAAGAGTTACTTGAGCTTTCATGCATGGGCGTGAAAACTCTCCGGTTTGTTGGTGTGTGCGAGGGTGATTCACAGTCACAGCCAGGTAACTCTAGAGTTTCAACATGACCTCCCGCCACTGCAGAAGAAAGGCAAAAAAAATTTTTTTTTTTTTAGTTTTTGTTAACTTGTTTATTTCAGGAGAAAATGTGCATCATTTAGATTTTTACTGTCTGGTTCATTTGACTAAGACACACATTACCATAATGCTGCAATGATTTTCTACCTAATTCAGCTGGCAGCACTTAACCTGACTCACCAGATGGACTGTTTCACATATCAATAGGATATATTTCACATTCATCTGGATACATCCCAGAGCCAGCAGACCAATTTACAGCGCCTTTACGAAAAGATGTGTTATATTTACACCTCAAGACATTCACAATAATTCTGTAAGGTGGTAACATCTGTGCTGATTCATACATATACACACACACACACACATACACACAAAGGCAGAGATGCTTAGTCCCAGCGCTCCTGTCTTCTGCTGAGTCAGCATGTCTCCAGCTCTCCAATATCACGCCTCTGTTACAACCTCTGGAGACAGAACAAATGGGGGGGACCACTCGTCCCCCCATTTTGTCTCCATAGCCTTCACAGTGGACACAAAATGTCACAGGGGTGTAAATAATACACCTTGTAACAGCAGTGTGAATTGGGCTTCTGTTTGAGAAGGACAGCACCTTTCAATAAGACAGGAGGGTAAATGATCAACTGTTTTTATGTGTTACGTTCATTCCAGGCCAATCAGAGGCTTGCAGGTGCTTCTTGCTCTCAGAGTCACCATCTCTTTCTCCTCAAAGGACATGGATCAGCTTGGTTATTTTCTGACTGGGAAAAAATGTTTCAGCCATAAGCTTTCCAAAATGGATCTGCCCGATGACAGACATGGTATCTGTCGAATTTAATTGCTTTGCAAGGTGACCGGCGATTGTCCACGAGCCCTGACTTAGGGTCGACACCAAACGCTATTCATGCAGTGACCTGCTGGTGTCGGCCAACTTTGAGCCAATGAGATAAGTAAAACAGCAGTGCTCCGAAAGCACAGACCCCTACTTCTGACATTCTTAGCCAAGTTATCATCCAAAAATGTGGAAAAACTGCCCTACTCCACAATGTTAACAAATCCTTAAAAAATTCTAGACGCACACCTGTGTCTAGATCACCACCAAAATCCAATCACTTCTTCCATGTGCCATGACCGACATTCCCCAAAAATTTGATTAAATTCAGTTGAGAATTTTCTGAGTGATCTTGCTCCCAGACAGATAGACAAACAAACTAGAAGTGCTGTGAGAGCACAAACCTCCACTAAGGTACTTCTGGGATTTTTAACTGAGTTATTATTGAAAATGTGGAAAACTGCCCAATCCTGCATTGTTAAAAAAATCCTTTAAAAAACATCTGGATCCGCACTTGCGTCCAGATTACCACCAAGACTGTATAACTTCTACCATGTGCCATGACCAACTTTCCACTAAAAATGTGATTAAAATGAGGTGAGATCTTTTTAAGTCATTGTTGAAAAAATGGAAAACTGCCCTATCCCACAATGCTAACAGTTCTTTAAAAAAAATTCCTGGATCTGTATCCCTCGTTGGATTACTACCGAAAACGCACCAGTTCTTTTTTGTGCCATGACAAAGCTTCCCTGAAATTTACTTAAGAATCCATTGAAAAATCTTGAGTTACGCTAGATTAGATAAGATTAGATTTTATTGTCCCCAAGGGGAAATTCATTTTCACAGCACTGTACATATTCAGACAACAACACAGTTATTTGGCTCACAGACAGACAGACAGACTGACAAATGAAAAAATGCCAGCAAAACATAACCTCTTTGGCAGAGGTACTAATAGCACTGGTGTTTACAGAATCTCACTAACTCCCATTCCTAAATTTAAAACCAAGCTCTGTACTGTGTAAGTAGCAACATGGAAACAGTCACACCCCAAAATCACTTTGCACCATGTGCCTTGGACAGTGCACTTGTCACGGCAAAAATAGGATGTAAAATCTGTGCTGCCAGAAACTTACAGTTTCAAAGACTAAAGATCTTATTTCCTTAAAAAAAAACAACAGCAGTGTGTTGAAGCGGCCAGAACCATAAATTCTGCTTTAGGTAATTAACTTTCTGTTGGATCTAGTGAAGTCCTAACTGAAGTTGTCTTTGTTTGGTTGCATCTCAGAGACGAAAGGTTCATCTCACTAAAATATCTTAAAATCCAAACTAAACAAAACATTGTTATGTTGTCAGTAGTGGCTTCTGATCTGTTCATGGTGTAGAATTGCCAAAGAATGGAAGCCAAGATATGGACACTCTGAACAACAGTCACCATTTACTTTGCAGAATGTGTGTGGTTTCTTCTTGTGTTAATCTTCACTTCCTTATGTGTGTCCATATCTATTGTGTTACTGCTGCGCTCCCCATTGCCAACAAAATTTTATGACATGGATAAAATGACAGTGAGGTGTCATATTTAATGCTCTCTTATGACCACAGGTTATTGTTTGATACAAAAATAAACTGTAGAGACATGGATTAAGAGTTTGCTTTATCTGCTACTGACTGTATAAGCCAAAGATAATAGTTTTAGAAAGACACATAAAGGTTTATGTAATATTTGACAAGATTTAAAAACAAACTAAAAACTCAATTGAAGTTTGTTGAATAAGTTATGGCAATAAACATAATGGGACTGTTTTGTTATTCAGAGAGTTGGATAACCAAACTGTGGAGATTTCTTCTCAGTGGAAAGGTGTAAAGCACAGTGTCATTATTTGCTCCTTTCTCAGTCTGGCAGCGGTGGCTGTGACTGTTTGTGTTTGTACAGTGTGAAAGTGAGGAGGATGGTTGCGTAAAGACATTTTAAAATGTCAGCAGGATTTGTACCAAAGAAAGAGAAAGCTGATGAGGTGAAAACTTTCTTAAGGTTTCCAAAAATGTGTTCAGTGAAGTGAACCACTCTTCTGTTTACATAACTGTTCTCTGAGCTTCATAACTTTACTCTGTGTCTTTAGGTTCTCCATACTATGACAATGTCCGACCCCTCTGCTACAGCGACTCAGACGCAGTGCTCTTATGTTTCGACATCAGCCGACCAGATATCGTTGAGAGTGCACTGAAGAAGGTAACAGTGATAACATTAGAAACACAGCAGGCCCTCATCACTTAATCTAATGACCATACTCACACCTTCAGCATGTTCTCTGTTACCTCCTTGATTAACCTATAGCCGTATTCACACCCTGACATTTTGGCTGTTTGCTGATGTAGACGGAAACCGTGTCAAGTTATGCCATGCAAAATTAAGTCTATGTCAGTTCAACAAAAATATTTACGCATGCTAAAAATCTCTGTTTGATCCAACATGCTTGTAAACACTAGCAAGAGTTGACTTCTGCTGCTTTTTCTCAGGCCTGGACTGTTGTATGACTTGAGGCGCACTTTTGGGGACAGACATGGTGTCAGAGTACATACAATACATATGTACAATGTCCAGCAGCACCAAGCTCTGTTAGGCCAAAGTTCCCCCAAGTTGAGCGTGCTACCCATGCGTTACATCTTCATTTGCGAATGTTCAAAATCCATCTGAAATTAGTCAAGAGGCCATCTTGACACGTCATACTCCACCAGCACAACATTTCTCTGCTTTAGATCTGTCGACCTGCATTGAAAACAGCAAAACTGACCAAGGCAACAGACTTCACCGAAATTTTGATAGGGTCTCTAAATGTGGCGTAAAGGGAAGGCATCATGTGACCCCCTCAGTGGATCCCCAATACCAATTTTGGCAACCCCTGATGACATTTTCTGTCCTCATGAACTGTCTCTACTGCAACAACCTCAGACACTCAACAGAGCAAAACATTGAATTTCAAAATGTAAAAAACATGGAGAATTTTCTTAAATATTGTCAGAACTGCACATAAAAAGACACATTTAGATAGAAAGTTATGTAATGTGTATCCCTTTTTTTGGTCACGGGGGGCTGTAGCCTATCCCAGCTGACATTGGGCGAGGGGCAGGGTGCAACCTGAACCGGTCACCAGGCAATTGCAAGGCAACAAAGAGAGGGACAACTATTCACACTCATACATAAGGGCCATTTGGAGACACCAATAGACCAAATGAGCGTGTTTTTGGTCTGTGGGAAGCAGTGTTAATTTTAACAGCACTTTTTAATTTAGTTTTAGTCTTTTGCCTAAAATATCTTTGAGTTTTACTCATAATTTAGTCATCTAAATTGTTTTAATTTTAGTCTAGTTTTAGTTGATGAAATTTCACAACATCTTAGTCGACGAAATCTACTATAAATTTAGTCGACTAAAATATGAAGTGTAACGTGTAAGGCATTTTTTATGTTTCCTTGAATTCCTGAAGTCATGTTTACACTTGGATCTCGTCACCATGAAGCTAAGGCAGTTGTGACTGGATGTCCCTCTTAAATCATCCAACCTTTCCACACAACCAAAGTAGCAGTGATTCCTTACTTGTCTCTACTTTCTACACGATGAAATTAGGTCTGATGGGATTTAGTCACTGTCAAACATTTTAGTCTAATTTTTATTTGTTGACAAAAAAGTTAGTTAATTTAGTTTTTGTCAATGTAGACTTGTTTTAGTTATAGTCTAGTTTTCTGCAGGGGAAAAAAGGTTGCTGACGAAAACTATGACGAAAAATAATTAGTCGACAAAATTAACACTGGTGGGAGGAAACTGGAGTGCCCTGAGAGAACCTATGCATGCACAGTAAGAACATGCAAACTCCACACAGAAAAGCCCTGCCCAGCCAGGGGGTCGAACCAGTGACCTTCTTGCTGTGAGGCACATGCACTACCTGCTGCACCACAATAGTTAAATTAATTGCATTATTATTATTATTTCTGAGTATTTTTCAGCCATAGTAACACCACTGATGGGCTTCAAAACACCTCCTCAGAAACCGGTGTGTGACATCACCGAAACAACAGTGTCAGTGTCTGGATCTCATTTACATTTTTTTTTCTTGTGCAGTGGAAAGCAGAGATCCAGGACTTCTGTCCGAGCACACGGATCCTATTAATAGGCTGCAAGACGGACCTGCGCACTGATGTTTGCACACGTATGGAGCTATCCAATCAGAAACAGACGCCCATCTCCCATGAGCAGGTTTGTCTTATTACGACTGTTTTTTCAGCTCTTTTTCAGCCATAAAGTAACTCAGCTGTCAGTAAATCTTAAGACATTCATATTGATTCTGCAGCTTGTTGATTTTGGTGTTTCGTTCTTATTCAAGGCAAAATGTCACAGTGGTGTTAACAGCGCACTTTGAAACAGCACTATTGATCAGCCAAGTCTCCTTTTTTAAAAATTCTCCCTTCTCTGTTAATTTTTTCCTGACTTTGTAGGGTTCAGCCTTGGCAAAGCAGCTCGGAGCAGAGACGTACCTGGAGTGCTCTGCCTTCACATCAGAGAAGAGCATCCACAGCGTCTTCCGTACTGCGGCTCTGGCCTGCATGAACAAACTCCAGCCAGCCAGTAAGCCCAGCCCCGTCCGCCGCCTCTCCAAGAGACTCCTACACCTGCCAAGCAAGACAGAGCTCCTCTCCTCCACCTTCAGCAGCAAGGACAAGTCCAAGAGCTGCTCCATCATGTGAACACTGCTGCCAATAAGCTTAAAGTAAAACGACAAAGAAGGAGGCAGAGAGAAGTAGACTGATGATGACTGAGTGGGGTGTGCAAAGGCAAGAGAGTTTAATATCATTCTCTTCTTTGCATCCTTCACAAAACTCTATAAACCACCAAGAAAATGACTGTCTCCACCATCTTAAACAAGCTCTGACACTGAGCTACCATCGCACCAGCACATACACAGAGCAGAGACTGAGTGAACACAGTTTGATGTTGAAATATTCCTATCAGTTAAACCCACCTCTACATAAAGGGCATAACTGGCACTTTAATGTATAGATTTCTCTCGTAAAGGTCGCGGCGAGTGAGCTGAGGCCAGTATGTAATCTATCCTGCAGGGGGAAGTGGTTGTAAAGCCTGCATTTGACTGCATTACCCCGATGAGACCTATTTGAAATTCATATAGTGGTGCCCTCTCCCATCCATCTTCTTAACTGAATGTCTCCTTAAGGTCACCATACGCGCTGAGATGAAATGCAAAATCTGACAAAGCAGCTTGGTGGAATTCAAAACAGCGGCCCTTGACGGTATTATCCCTCGCTGACCCCTCCGAGTGTTTCATTTGGAAATTAAAGCTGCCAGTGGAGAAAATGGAGGAGAGAGGAAGGAAGGTTTTGGCAAGTGGGAGAGTTCATTTCCAAAGACAGTGGGAGGACGAAACGGAGGCAAATCTGAGGGAACGCGATGTGACTCAGCACTCACAAGAGCCACAGAAAGAAACAAGTCTGGGGTGGACATGATGTGACAAAAATAAAAGCAAACGCCTGTGCCATGCAAAGAGACTTTCTTAGCATGTTTCTGACGGATACAACAGGCATCAATGCAGCTGTTGTAACTTTTCAGCGTTATAACAGGGGCATGTGCAAATGTTTTCGACTGGGGTGGCCCAACTGGGGCACTGATTTATTAAGGGCTGGTATTTTTGTGCAAACACATCAGTTTATATCAATTATTTATGATTTATTCCCCCTAATCATAACTAATGTATCAGTACTCATGAAAAATGACGAAATATAAATCTTTACTTAATTAATTAAGACATTCAAAATGATGTTTTTTTAAAATTACAACCTGAGCAGTGGTGCTCACAGAAAGCTTTCATTAAGGTGGCCAGATGAGGCACAGAAATCTAGGAACATTTCACCCACTGTCTTCGTGCCTGTGTCCACAGACAGCATTTTTTACAAAGCCAGTGCTTGTTTTCAGTTGAAAACCACCTCAGTCCCCTGGGCAGAAGAAGCCCCTTAGCATCAGCTGATTTTTTTTTGCCACACCCCAACTTTGAGTGTGCTTTGAAAAGTTTGTTTTATTTCGGCTGAAAGCTCACACGCACTCTAGTACAGACCAAAAAACAGGGGTTTTGATTCAATCCAAGTGGGCCAGAGTTCAGTTAGTGGTGAGTGTAAAAGCAATCAAAACCAAACAAGGACCAAACAAGGCAAGGTAACCTAACGGGAGTGGATTGTGGCTTGAATTTGGTTGAAAAACAGAAAAGCTAGAGTTCACTGACAATATCGAGCAGAGTGTGGCTAACGTTAGCATTGCTAGCACTGCCTGCCTCCACTCCTCTTAACAGTATTATTACTGGGAGCTGCCAGCCTTTTGTTGTGTATTTCCGGCTCATAACACAACAAAAGGCGGGATGGCAGGAAGAAAGACTCTAGCTACATCCTTACCTAGTCGTGGGAGGTTAGACTACACAACATTTGACAGGCTTTGGTCTGCCTGACTGGGTGCAATGTGAAAGCAAACCAAATGAAAAATGAAGCAATGTTGTACCTTCACCTGCAAACTGAACCGAGTTCTCCAAATTTTGGGTATGAAAGAGACCCAAGTCAAAAACAGTTCAACATCTGAGAGAGCTCGGTGCTCGTCAATGTCACATCAGTGTCACCAATCAGAATCAAGAAGGGGGCCGCCATCAATGGGAGAAAATGATCTGTTGAATGAGTGTTCATGCTTTCTGAGTGATGTTTCATTAGAATAAAGAAATCAGCATGCACACAGAGCAACAGTGAACCAGCTCACAGGTGTTACAGAGAGATGCAGAGGTCAGCCCTTGTTACTTGGCAACTTTAGGTACCAACAAAAAGTGCTCCTACATTTAGGCTGAGAGTGTTTTAAGCGGAAACAACGCTCTCTATGGACACAATTGCAAAAGTACTTTTTTAAAAACAATTTTGGCAAAATACATGCCGATAATACTGATTGGTCATGGGCCAAACTTTGCTTGATTTGACTAAATTTGGATTTAATTAAAGCCAAGATTTTACCAAATGAAGACATATGAGTGCCAAAGGAACAGACTGTTGATGCTGAGCAGAACCAAAAGAAAAGGATTACAAAAAGAAGTGAACCAACCATTCTTACAGCATGTCCTGCATGTGATCTTCAACTGGTGGACCAGGGGTAACATCAGGCCCCCCAAAGCTTTCCATCTGGCCCCAAGTATATATACAAATTCTGAAAATGTGAAATGGAAAATTTGTTGTGATTTTGAGGTTATATTTTTGTCGCTTTATCTCTAAAACTAAAAATGCAATTCCCAAAACTATTTTATTAGGAATGACTTCATTGACACCTGACAGTGTTATCTTGTTATCCGGTATTTAGCCAGGGGAGCAAAGTTAACTGAGAGCTAAAACCACAAGAGCCTCAGAAAGCTGAAGGCAAAATATCTTTATTGCCCCATTTGGCTCGCAGTAGTATTGGTAAAATGAACTGATCTTTTTATAGGCTAAAAAATACTTCAAATTGAAAAATATGTTTAACTAATAACGGTGTATTTATGTTGGAATTTCCAAAAGCACAGGGAGAGGTGGAAGAGGACTCCCAGTGGCTGGTAATTGGCTGGAATTTGGTTGGAACTCTGCAGGAGCTTCACTGGAAGGCGAAAACTGTAGCATCTGTATCTGTATCTTAGTGAGACCTAAATATTTATATAATTAAATTATCTTAAAATCTGGCCCTTGTAACATCTGTAAAGAAAAGAACTGGTGGGCCACCCCTGAGAAACACCCCTGCTTATAAACTCTGAACATTAATGCTTGATTAACTGCACAAATTAAGAAGAATCAGCTCACCCTCCCTCCTCGCCTTTAAAGAGTAAAATAATTCAAGACCATTACAACTGGAATGATTTTTATGGACCAAAAAAGTGCTACAAATTTTTTTTTGGCTTGTTTGCCTCATGAAAATGTAAAGGAATATATTCCTCAATTTTTGTACTTTAAATGTGTCACTTTACTTTTTTTCCAACTTTTGTATTTGTTAACAATTATTCACAATGTGATTTTCAGCCTGAATTGCTGCATTAACTCTTCATCTCACTACAGTGAAAGGCTGGAAGGATAAAGTGAACAAAAACAGGCTGGTCCTGTCTGGATAGTTTCTTTTTCATCTTTTTATGCTTTAAAATGTCTTTATTCTGTTTATGCAACTTGCCTAAAATATTTTAATGCTTCACTCCTTTGAAAAGTATTTTTTTCTTGATGTTTCTTTTTGCTCCTGTATGTTCTGTTTTTTGAGTAGCTGTTTGTTGTTCTGGTGTTCACTTCAGTCTTCTGGTGTTAGCAGCTGTTGACAGTTCAGCTAATAGCGGACTCGATGATTAGTGAGTCTGCATCGAGGAGCCCTGAGTCCTCTGGATGTACAGGATACTGGAATTTAATGTGTTGCCTGGCAACAGTGTTAGAAAGAGGGGGAGCAGGCCTGAGGTTCATGCCCAAAAGAGAGAGGGTAGGCACGCCTCACCTTTTTTTTTGTAGCATTAGAGGGACGACACTGCGAAGGAGACGAGCTGGACGTGTCGGGGAGTAGCAGACTGCTGGTGATCTCTATGTGATTTTTCAAGACCCCCGCCAGGGTAGCAGCCATCAGTGGGATTTTGAAATCAGCATGCAGTTTTAATCATGCCTCTGTAGCTCTGCTTCAGTCTTTATTTCTTACTCCTCAGTCCTGTCTGGTGCATTGTGCTTTTCTAAAAGAGATAACTGTGGTTCAGTAAGCAGCTGCCAGTTTAAATTCTGATGTTTGGATTCTGACAGCTGTTATATTTTTTTTTTGTACATATCTTTTCACAGAACTGCTCAGTTGTAGAAATAAAACGAGAATGTTACTGAAGCAGAAACACAATGCCTGTTTTGAGTTTGAAGTTACGGAGTGAATTCTGTATTTGTTATTGTCACACACTACTTTCTTTCAAGTTTTATTTAAATAAATGTCTAAAATCCATGATCAAATCTGTGTTTTATTTTTACTTTAAGAAGCCCATGTTATGCTTTCTCAAGTTTTTTTTGCCCTTAGTGTGTTTTAAATGCCTCCTTCACATCCCTCTCCCCCTGTGTACAGCGCCAGTAGCTGCCTGAAATGCCCTGAATAGACCAACCAGTTAGACGTTCCTGTCATTGTTTCATCTTCAGTTTAGGCCATTGGCTGGGGGTAGCAAGCCCCACTACAATGCAGAGATGGTGGAGTGAAGCCAACTGTTGATGACGACATGACATTGTGTTTAACTGACCAGTTACCATAGATGAGACTGGTTGACCAATCAGAGCAGCCCGGGCCCATGTGGGGGAGACGCTCCTAGAGTGGCAGGAGTTCTGACTGAGGAACTCGGACAGGTGCATCAGGGGTACTAAGCATATTAAAAACTAGTGCTTTCTGAGTACTAGTGAATGTGAACCAGAGTTAAGACAAAGCTGGGCTCTTCAAATTGATCACTTTTACCTTCAGGGTGCTGGTAGTCTGGTGGTAATGTGCACTCAGCCCATGTGCGGAAGTGGTTTTGTCTCAAAGGGGACAGCTCAGGTTTGGGTTTAGCCTGGGCTCCTGTCCCAGGGGCCAATCCCCCTTCTACCGCTCTTCCCAATTTTGGTTGGTAATCCACAAAAAGGTTCAGAAGTCCTGTTCAAATGGTACCTTTGACAGAATTATTCATTCAAAGTTAATTCATACAGCTAACTAATTCTTTCAGTGAAACATACATGAAAGCATTATGCTCAAGACTTGCACCGTTGTTTTGGAGGACAGCCAGGTCATTATTGATGTAAATCAGTTTTAATGTCCTTATGATTTTATCCACATCTAACAAACAGCAATTTAAGGCAGTGCAGAGCCAGAAGCCATATCAAATGAGAGCAAAAGATTATTTGGGTAATTTAATCAAGTTCAAGGCCTCTTGAAAGAAAGAGAGACTGATAGCTTGGCATCATATCATCTATTTTGACCTAAAAATGATAACATAAAGACCCAGCTCAAGGGCACAACAGACACTTGTTTAACGGCCAGCTGAACATACTGTGAGCTCATGGTGGCTATTTACAATATTGAAAAATACTATAAGTTTAGTTAAACAACATGAGCTACAGTCAGATGCTGTATTATTAAAAATCAAAGACAAGCCCATATAAGGCATGTGTGCTGTACAATTCGAGGATGACGGCGTCGCACAGTATGGTGTCAGAGCAGGCTTGTGGATGTCACACCAGTGAAGCATGAAAACAGCCTTTAGGGATAAACCCCCACTCCACATACACAAACATACACATGTCTATTGCTGCATGCATACTTCATTTCACATACATGATAAGTTTGGAAAACATGCCACTTCCTGTTGTTTATGCTGCAGAACAAAAATTGTTGTTATTTGGATGTTGTTCACCAAACAAGTGATTTGCTTGAGCTGCATTGATTCAAAATTAAAATGAGCATTCATTGAAAATAAATAAAATATGTTATTAACCTTTAAGTCAACAGAAAAACAAATAAAAACTGTTTAATATAAATACATCAGTGAAAAATAGTTGAATATTGTGTTTTTTATTGGCACCCAAAAGTCAGATAGCTAATTTTCATAGCTTACATGAGCAAGCCTTCATTTCCTCTCTTTCATTTTGACTGTATGATACTTTTAGGCCTACTTAAGGGTCTGGAGTACCTCAATTACCCCAGATGCCCTCAATCCCTTGTAGCTAATTCTCTGAAACTCCAGAAAGATTATAAAGTTTTTAGGCTGAATTTAACCTGTAGACCTTTGAGGAGTTTTGAAATTCATTTTTAGCTATCAACAAAATATACCATTATCTAACAATATATTTTAAAATGATTTACCTTTGGACTTTAAGCTTCATGTATATATACATATAGGACTGTCGGTAGAATAGGACAGAGGCAGCAGTGAATGACATGCTAGAAAGGACCCAAAGATTTGACTTGAATCCAGAAGCCAAGTGACCCACATGGAGGTCTCTGGTCTCACAGATTAAAGTAGCCCATGGGGTACATCCTAACCACTGGACCATCACCACCCCACTATTCAACTAAATATTGTTTGAGTTACTAGTGAAAGCTCATTTTTGAAAGCTAACAGTAAGCTTAAGCTAGATTTGCTATCCAGGCAAAATGGTTACGTTTCCCAAAAATGCGCAAAATATCAGAGAAGATTTACCAAAAAGAAACATCAAAAAAGAGGCACTATAATAAAAATTATAATACTAATCTATACCTGGTTTGTGTATGACAACATGATTTTTGTTGTTATCATGTCAACTGTAAAGCATTACATAGTCTTGTTTGTTAGTTTGGTCAGCTAACATTACATACCCTGACAGTTTCACTGTTCAGTTTATTAGCTAAACCGTTTTATCCTCTTCGTAGTTTGGGCATATAGCAGCATTAGTCTTGGCACTTGGCTATTTTTGCCTTGCCAAACGTATACAGTGTAATGTCATTTAGTTTAACTTTTTTAAAAAAAAATAACTCTTCATAAGTACAGTTAGTTGTTTTTCAACAAGTTTGTAGCATCTAGCTAATGTATTTGGTGCCTTCAAATGGTGCCATGTTCACCACATTTTAGAGATGAGTCCATATTAATTCCCCTTTCTAATCATATTCACCTTCAGTTAAAACTGAAGACCTTAAGATATATCAGCCTTATGAAGCTTTGAGCGAGAAAGAATATTGTTTGGTTTTAATGTGTTTACAAAAACAAAATTTTTATCAGTTCCTCATTATACGAAGTTGAAAAAAGAAGAGGGACACAAAATAATCGTAAATATGACAGAGCTGTTTGGAAACTCATACTAGTCAGATCATGAAAGTAGAATTATTACTTCTGCCAGGGAGGTTATGTTTTTGACAACATCTGTCTGTTTGTGTGCTGTAAATTTAGGGCAGCTGTGGCATAAACCTTACATTTGTTACATTGGGTTGTGGTATAATAAAGCACTCTGTATCATTTATATATATATGTATTTATATATATGAAGACACAAGTTGTTGAGAACTTAATATTATCCCTCTGAATACAGTCAGCAGCTCTAAAAGAGAAAGTTTCATCCAAAAAGTGCATCTCTGTCGTAGCAGCACTGCATGAGTTCCACATTCACTGAAAGCATGCTGTATAATCATGCCTCGGAGCAACCTGCCATGGATGACAGGCTCAATACGCCTTTGTGAGAGGTTTATCTGATTCACAGAGACATGTGCTGTACATGAGCCAATTTTCTGATAAATGAGTGTATGTATCTGTGTGAAAGACAGGCCGGCAGACGGAGAAACAGGAGAAGAAGATAAGAGAAAGTAATGTCAGAGATAGACGGGCTGGCTGCTCTGTTTATCCAGAAATGATCAAACCACTTCCAGTTTCAGGAAATCAGTGATGGAGTAGAAAATAGATTAAATTGATCCAAGACTAGTGATGCAGAGTATTTTCCCACATTTATTTGTTTCTATCTAGTCTGTGTAAAGGTTAGTGGATAAGGAGGCCATGAGTCTCGCCTGTATCCTGTGTGTGTGATAGTTCAGGAATGGCAAACATTCAGACTCTCCATCCATGTCATCTCATCAGAGGGCTCAGGGTGACAGCAGGATGCAGTCACAGAGATCCTGATAAGAGTGGATATCAGCTCAGTGAAAGACAAAGCAAACATAGTAATGGAGGTCAGGCAGGATGACAGGTTATGTAAGAATAAAGGACAAGGTATTTGCAAAGACAGCAGCAAAAATGGAGATGGAAGGAAAAAACTTAGTTTCAACGTTACCATAACCAAACCGGTCTTTGTAGCCTGATTAAAAATGACTGAGGTCAATATATACCATAATGGCCAAGCAAAAATGCCCCCTTGGATTTGTCCTGTTATTTACTCAGGAAAAAAATCTTCAGTTTCATGAAGAAAGTTTCCTGCTGAGAGTCACATATGTGACAAAGTAACACAGGGACATTTTGCGGGTAGCCTGTCTGAAACACCATAGATATCTGTAGTGATGGCCATGGGCTCAAAAGAGGCAGTCGCCTTACTTAAAACAAAACCCCCGCCAAAGTTTAAATCAATCTAAAGACAGGACCAAGGGGAAGCAGATCTTAAGCCCCTTGTTTGTGCACCTATCCATCCATTATCTACACTGCATATCCCTTTCAGGGTCATGGGAGGCTGGTGCCTATCCCAGCTGACAATGAGTGAGAGGCGGAGTACACCCTGAACAGTCGCCAGCCAATCGCAGGGCCACATAGAGAGATGTAGAATGTAGATGTAGAATCACCAATTACATATCCAATTACATGTATTACATTTTCCTTGTGCCATGACCAACATTGCCTAAAAATTGAATCAATTCATTCATAACTTTTTTTAGTTATCTTTCTGATAGACAGACTGACAGACAGACAAACGTTAGCAAAAACATTATCTCCTTTGTGGAGGTAATAAAGACAGAAGATACCGAGCCAAAAAGCATCATCCAAATCAGCCTGTAAAAAAGGGCCTTTTAACAAAATATCTGCATTTCTTGGCTTCTGCAGCCAGACTTAAGTGGAAGCATGAGGAGTTACAGCTCCGTCACCTTCACACTGGCTTCAATCTTCAACACTGTAGGTCATTTTACATGCAAAGTTTTGTTGATCATCTGCTGGCTGAACATTTTTTTTTTATCCAGACTCGGTCAGAAACTGGGTGTAGCAGGATTAACACCAACAGCTCATTGGCTTTGTTTCAATTCAAATAAAGAAATTATGGTTTTGTATATTTGTATATTTATTGTTTTGTTGGGCAGTAAACAGGCCAAAGAGCAGACCAAGACAGGGCTGTCCTTCTGTCATCAAGTCCCAGCCTGCTTTTCCCACTGAATACAAACAAATTCCTTATCTTCTGGTCACACTTTGCTTTTCAGTATGCTACTTAGCAATCTAACCTATTGACAAAATCATTAGTGGTTTAACTGGGAGCAACAAGGAGGTGAAATGTCTTTTCAAAATGTTTAAAAATTTGCATACCTATCAAATGTTGAACACTATGGATGTGGATCCAATACTTTTTTAAAAGGATTTGTTAATATTGTGAGATAGGTCAGTTTTCCACATTTTCACTATTAACTCAATGAGCTCCCAAAGGATTTTGATCACATATGCAGGCACCGGGGAGAAGTGATCAGAATCCAGATGCAGATCCAAGAATTTTTCCCATGAATTGATAGCAGTGCAAGATACGGCAGTTTCCACTTTTTTGACAATAACTTACCCAAAAATATTGGAAACTCCCTGGCGGAGTTTGTGCTCTTGGATCACTGCTAGTTTTGTTTCTAAAACAGAGTTCGATTGCTGGGCTCACACATGTCATCACAAAGCTTAGAGAACAACATCTGCAAACAGTCCAGGTGTGAAAGTGCTCTTCGTGAATTGCCAAATGATCAGACTTTCTTATTTCAGCATCATAACGGCTGAGGTATGGTTTAAATGTATAGCCTCAACTGTCAACATGTTTTCTTCCTATTAATGAAGTTCTCTTAACCTCTGTTTTTAGCTTTTTTGCATTAGCATGTTAAATGATTTTGTCTTTTTAAAACATGTCATCTCCTTTTATTTGGGTGTTACATAAAGGAGCAGGAAACACTCTAATACATTTTCTTATCTGTCCAGGACAGTTTCAGAGAATAAGCCTCTGCTCGTAAATAGATTTGTACATTCAGTGACATGTGTTACACTGACATACTGATGTAAACTAATGACCAGGTCAAGAGCAAGTGATCTGTACAGTCTAGACATTTTCTCCTCTCTTGTTGGAGGGATCAGTGCCTGCAGCAGAGACGCTGCTGAGGATCAGGCTGCAGAGGGACGATGATTTAGGGAAGAGCCCTGCCATCTGAAACCCTCTCGGGAAGTCTGAGAAAATGGTAGCAGTATACAGTGTGGCTCATTACCACATAAGCACATAATCTATCAGACATGGCAGCACAGAAACACACAAAAAAACACTCAAATGATGCAGACTCACACATTCACACAATCAACCTATCAGACCTCTGCAGCACTGCAGCAGCAGAGGAGGGGGGGTGTAGAGCTATGCTGCCTGGTTACTGATGAGCTATCTGCAGACTGACATATAGGTTACATTCCCTTATATCCTGTGCACACCAAACACACACACATACACACTCACACGTCTTAGCCTCGGCTGCTGGAAAAGAGTCATAACTCCTGTCTGTGGAGGGGAAATTGGGTTGTATGTCAAAGGCTCAGCTGGCTGAGGAGCGACACTCTCCAGTGTCCCATATGACCATCTGCCTCTCTCTGGTTCAGTCCAGCAGAGATGAACGCTGAAATGTCTCTCACTCATGTTTGGCCATTTTTCACCTCTGTCTTTAATATCTGGTCTTGTGTGACTTTTTTTTTTAAAATGCCTGCTTTGCTTCCTCGCCAAGTGATGAATAGGATTAAGGTGATTGTCTATAATTAGCAACTAGAATTGTAGTCTCAGGGTTCTATGTCTTTGCATAAAAATAAAGTGTTAAGCCCTCAGTCAGAAAGAATGTCTGGGGCAGTTTTTATATCAATTTGATGGTAGAAATGTAATTTATTCAAACATGATTTGAGGCCACAGTGACCACGATCTCATACTTCTTTAATGTAATTGACCCTTGAGTCAGAGCAGACGTTTGTGCTCAGAATGAAGAAAATCCCTCAAAGGTGTCCTTGAGATATAATGGGCAAGGGATGAACATGAGGCCCAATGACCTTTGACATCAACAATCTAACCAATTGATGCATGATTCGGAGCAGATATTTGTGTAAAGTCTGAGGAAAATTCCTTAGAGCATTCAACATGGCGGTTCAACTTAGAAGCTGTTACAATATTCCCATAATGTAACATCAAGCTGTAGCCTCTTGTTTGAGAATTTACTCATGATTGTATGATCTGGTCAAGTTGGCCCTCATGGTTGTGGCAATAGAGTATGAATTATCGTTTATTAATAAATAATTAGAAATGTTTGCAGTGGGTCTCCGGTCATTTTTGTAGTCCTTTTCAGCAGTTTATTGGCAACTTTTAAACACAACAACTTATAATTCTAAAGTGGGCAACATTGCATGCAGTTTATTATATCAGATTAAACATTTAAATCTTGTGTGTGCACTGTGAACCTTATTTCAGACATTTATCTAAGACGGGTATTCTAAATCCCATAAATCCAGCCTTGGCTAACACACCTCCATGTTTTTTTTAAAAAATAATTTCTGCACCACTCTGTTGACAAAGAACCGAAAGGCCTTGACATTTGAACTTTAACTTTCAAATTCTAAGTAGACCCTCGCTATCGCCATTGTTGAACAGTTGTTGGACTGGAGTGACAGACCGTGACCATTTCAAGATATTTGATGTTCAAACTGGTAACCTTCATCGTTTTTTTTTTTGTTTTGAAAGACAGTTGAGGTGTTATAAAAACACCAGTTTGGAACGTTCCACAGGTGAAAAGGTCAACTGAAAACAGGCCAGTGTCATGATTGAGTATTAAGGAAGCATTCTCTAAAAGCTCAGTTTTTAACAAGCAAGGATGAGGCGAGGTTCAATAGTTCAAGAACATGTCTCAACGTACAATTCATAGGAATTTAGAGATTTTGTCATTTACCGAACGTAAATATTGAAAGATTCAGAGAATCTGGAGAAATCTCTGCACGTGAGCAGCAAGGCCAAAAACCAACATTGACCTTTGATTCCCTCAGGCAGCACTGCATTTAAAACCAACATCATTCTGTAAAGAATATTACCACACTGGCTCAGGAACTCTTCAGAAAACCATTGTCTGTTAACACTAACGAAGCTTTGATAATTAGTGTCCTCAATTCCAGATTACTTATCGAGTGTTGATAAAAAGGAAAGGTGGTGCAAAAAAACAACATTTATCAGCTCTAACATCAAATATCTTGTCTTGCTGTGTATTCAATTGAATATAAGTCAAAAAGGATTTGTAAATTATTTTATTCTGTTTATCTTTTTCACAACATCCCAGCTTCTTTAGACTTGGGGTTTAGAATCAATGTATTGTGCTTATACACTGGGACAAGGACGATTTCCACTTAAATATCCTGTCTGAGCAATAACTGAAGCTTAAGTCAAGTGTGTGTGTAAAGTTAATAAAGACTAACCACTGTATATTTCTCTAAAGGCTGATTTCATGCTCAGTCACCTTTCTTACAATAACTAACTTAAGGCAAGAACCAAACCCAAACTGTTATTACACCAGAACTTCCTTTCAGTCAATTCTTTACTCTGTCTGATTGCTCCGTCTAAATCTATCCTGATGTGACAGGTTCATGCAGCCTGTGTGCATCTTTATGTGCTCTGGGCTAAACTCAATGAGGCAAGCAGACATCACCAGACAGCACACACCACAGCCTTTTATGGCCTCTAACCATGAGGAGTGACTGCATTAATATTAAGCTTTTATAGCTGCATTAGCATACACTGAACACTGTCCTGAACATCAAATATTCAGTAAATGTAAATACCCCCTGTGCTTTTTGGAAAATTAATTCTATATATTTCAGCTTGTCTCATTGCGTGCCTCTTCTTCCAGTGTGAGCCTATTATCTGCTCAAGTGTGCATTTGTGGGTGCTGTATTTGCAACAAAGGGCATCCATGCATGATGGTGTACATGTAATTTGGTGTATGAATGTGTGTCAGTGTGTGCTGTGTATACTAAACAGTTTATCTCGGCTGCTCTGCTTTTTGTCTTCTTTCCAAGTTCATGCAAACCACTTCCCAAGCTCCAAGTCTACTGGAGTGAGAAGACCCCTTGAGTCCCTGACAAAGAAAAGTGGCCCTCCTTTGGTATTACTGTCTGATCACCTCCTCATCCTCAATATGATGACACCCCAGAAACCTGTATTTACACACACTGTTCACTTCTGAAAATGTCTCCGCTCCTCATGCCAACGTGCCCTGTATGGCACACCCTGAGGGCATGTCAGGAGTGAGCGCTCCTGCAGTGCTTTAATTAGACAACCAGGCCTGGCATCAGGGACCGTAGGGGGAGGGGAGCCACGCTGGGGCACAGGAGGTGCTTATTGGGATGGGGGTTGACTGTAGTTAAGGGGTTGGAGGGTTCTGTTGGAGATGTGATGTGTGCATCTGGATAACAGCAGCCACATCTGTGCCATCCAGTCATAAGGGCTGAGCAGAAATCAGATTTTAGGGCTTTGATATCAAAAAAATATATGCTGTGCTGAGGTTGAAATTTTTTTGACTTTGATGATTTTTGGTACTATGTTTTTTATCGTATTAATCTCTGTCAAGCTAATGAACAAAAAGCACTTAAATATTCAATATTATATCAGAGGATGTTGTCTAAATAGCACAAATAAATTTCATGACTGGCCAATAACCTTGTTTCTATAAAATCTCAACTTTTTAAGGAATTAAAAGAAAAACAGTTCTCATAACAATTTGATGCTGTGTTGTTATTACTGATTTAGATTTGATATTACACTCTGAAAAAAAAAAAAAATTGGCAACATTGTTTCAGTTGGTTATTTCTCCCCTTTTATAATAAAATATCACTGGAAAGCCTGAACAGTCACCTTTACAAAAGAGCTACAACTTGCAAGGAAAGTGCAACACAGCTAAACCTGTGAATAGCACCCAAATCAACTGAATAAACTACATAAACAAGATATTTAATGTTAGAACTGATAAATGGTATTGGGGAACAAAAGACTGGGAATAATGAGGAATGTTCCAAAAACACCTGTTTGGTACATTTCACAGGTGAACAGGTCAATTGGAAACAATTGAGAGTCATGATTGGGTATAAAAGGGGAATCCCAAAAGGCTCAGCTGTTCACCAGCAAGGATGGGTAGGCATATAGTCCAAGAGTTTTGATCAGCATTTCTTAACGTACAATTGCAAAGAATTTAGGGATCTCCTCATTTAAAGTCCTTCATATGATCAAAAGATTCCGAGAATCTGGAGAAATCTGTGCATGTAAGCAGCAAGGCCAAAAACCAAGGTCAAACGTCTGTGACCTTTGATCCCTCAGGTGGCACTGCATTTTAAACAGACATCATTCTGTAAAAAATATTTACCATTTGGGCTCAGGATCACTTTGGAAAACTATTGTCAGTCAACACAGTTCGTGGCTACATCTACAGGTGCAAGTTAAAACTCCACCATGCAAAGCCAAAGCCATTTATCAACAACACCCAGAAATGTCGCCGGCTTCTCTGAGCCCACTGAAGCAAAGTGGAAAAGTGCGCTGTGGTATGAAGAGTCCACATCTCAAATTGTTTTTGAAATCACGGATGTCATGTTCTCCGGGCTGAAGAGAAAAGGAACCATCCAGAATGTCATCGGCACAAAGTTTAAAAGCCAACATTTGTGATGGTATGGGGGTGTGTAAGTGCCTAGGGCATGGGTAACTTGCACATCTGTGAGGGCACCATTAATGGTGAAAGGTACATACAGCTTTTGGATCAGCTGCCATCCGAGCAATGTCATTTTCAGGCTGTCCCTGCTGATGTTAGCAAGACAATGCTAAGCCACATTCTGCACATACAACAACACTGAGGCTTCACAGTAGCAGGTCGTAGACACCTGTAGTCCAGAACTGTCTTCCATTGGAAATGTGTGGTGAATTATGAAGCATAAATACAACAATGGAGACCCCACAGTGCTCAGTTAACTTATTGAGTGCTGTTAAAAGGAAAGGTGATGCAACACGGAGGTAAACATGCCCCTGTCCCAGCTTTTTTGGAATGTGCTGCAGGCATCAAATTCAAAATGACTGAATATTTGCAAAATAAGGCAATAAAATTGATCAGTCTGAACATTAAACATCTTGTCTTTGTAGTGTATTCATTTGAACATAGGTTGAATAGGATTTGTAAAATATTGTATTCTGTTTTATTTACATTTTACACAATGTCCCAACTTCACTTGAATTAGGGTTTGTACAAATTACAAAATTCTGGCATCATGACAGCCTGTATTCAGCTGTGAAAGCGTTGTATACACAAAAACTGACCCTGTGTCCTTCTGTATTGATCTCTCTGAAGCCCAGCTCTGACTGTCATCCGTCCTCAGCTGTGATCAGAATTAGATAATCATCAACATTACACAACGCTGGTCGGAAGCAGGTCATCCTCCAGAACTAAAGGATCATTAACGGCTATGACGCAAACAAAACATAAAGAGCCACAGAGGTTACTGGCTGAAAATAACTTAAAAAGTCACGTCAAGGGGAAGTTTCTGTATTTCACTGTTTACTTACTGACTGATCTTCTCATACACTGAACACTTCATAAATTAAAAGATAGTAAACAATCAGCTGAATGGCCAAGCTTTAACATACAAATCTCTATGTTCAGTTTATCCCCTTTGCCTCTGTCCTTCAGCTTAAAATTCACTGTGGATCAAGCACAGAGTCCAAGAAAAAAGATGACTGAGTAATGAAAATAAGTGTTATTCTGATTCACGACTGCTGAACCAAATCCTCCGTCTTTGCATAACTTGCTTCGGGCAACTGTAGACATTGTATAAGATGTGCTCCTGATGGCCAAATTTCAAGTTGTCATGGCAACGGAGAGGCAAAAAAGTAAAGAAGAAAGTGTGTGTCTTTTTTGTGTGTGAATGATGTTTTCTTAGGACTTGGTCCAGTCACGAAGTGTTACAGGCACCAAATAGAAAAAACACAAACTTGATATTTTCAGCGCATTGGCTGCCTTAACCAAATTATGTAAAAGATCAGATTTGTGGCCGTTCTTTCATTGTGATCAGTAAGTTGCATTACATTTATTTACTCCATGCAAAAATGCACATTCTGCTTTGATTTTCTTGGGCTGTCTGCATCAGTTAAGAGCCTTTTGCAACCCATTCTGTGATATCGACCCCATAGGTAACTTTTTATAAAAACTTTAACCTGCCATTCTGACCCCTGTTAGTATGCATCAATATAGCAATACTTTTAATTCTATCTGTAAAGGAACCATATGTACGATACTTAACATGAATGCTGCCTTTGATGCATCTTACCAGAGTAGGTGTTGCAGTGTTAAGAGTTTAACATACCCTTATTTGTCTTCGCTTATTAACTAAATTGTTTGAAATATTGCTTATAATGTGTTCTTATGAGTTTCCTCTGGGACTGGTACTTCGTGTAACATGAGCGCCCTCTAAATATAGATATGGCATTGTTTAATCCAGGCTCACTGTGTTTTGCTTTGTTAGCTGACATTGTAGCTTCACTATTGATGTATGTGGTCTGTAGCTTGTTAACGGTTAACAGTTAGCTGACTGCTTGTTGGGTTTGATAATGTGTACACTGTGTTATTTTCTGAGTTTTCTAATTGGAAAATCAGTTTTAGTATCTAAAGATGATAGGTTGAATAAGTTGAGATCCAAAGAAAACAACGACCAGAAGTGCACAGAGAGCAAAAACCTGCAGCAAGGTATTGCTGCAAAAATGTGAAAAACTACACATCTCACAATGCTATTCTGTATAAAAAATTCTGGATCCACAAACTAATTCAGATCACAACAATAAAATCACTTTTCCCTGGCGCCATGACCAACATTCCTTGAAAATGTCATTAGAATCTGTTGAGAATTTATTGACTTATTAGCGAAAATGTGGAAAACTGCCCTAGCTTACAACGTCATCAAACCCTTTTGAAAATTCCTGGATCCACATCCTGCCAACATCTTGTCAAGTTTTCCCTGTGCCTTGACCCAAATTCCTTGAAAATGTCATCCAAATCTGTTGTTAACTTTCAGAGTTGTATTGCATACAGATAAACAGACAAGCATAAAAATAGACAAGTAGAAAAATGCCGACAAAAACACAACCTCCTTGGCAGAGGTAATGATGTATTTGCTATCTCAGAAAAAAAAAAGTGAAACAAAATATATTTCATGCTGGATGTGTGTCTGCTTAGGGCTTTTTTACATCAAAGACTTTTGGGGACAATCTTCTGTGTGACTCACTTTTAGGTCCCAACCCAACAGTTGAGAAACACTGCACTGGCACAATTTCGTGGTTTACTGGAACACCTAAAATGTTGAGCTTTTAATTATTTAGCTTTGGTTTTGTTAATTGTTATTGTTTTAATTGGTTATAGTTTCTTTATGCATGTCATATTCTACTTTGTTTGTTTTGTTTTTGTATGATATTCAGAAATGAATTTTGAGCAAGTGCCACATTATTGTACGCTGTTGTACAAGAACAAGTTTTAGTCTTTTTCTTTGTCAAAATGTGCACATTGACACTAAATTAGCTTTGAATTGTAATGAAACAGAGCTGTTGATAAAGTTTGTAGTGTATTATTCTGCAATGACCTAATGAATAATTGTTGTTTAAAAGAAAAAGGAAAGTTAACCAGCAAAGATGCCCTTCACTTAAAGACGTATAAGCCTCTTCAACAAGACATTCAATTAATTTAATTTGCATGTCCATCTTTAGGCTTGATCATACTTTTAGGCTATTAAGGGAAGACAAAGATATGCTAATAACCCTCTGGCTTTTAACATGTACCTCCTCTATTGTTATCTTGTACTGTCTCTCTCCTTTGTGTGTGTACTCTTTCTGTCTTTCTTTTTTCTACCATTAACTTTGATCTGATTCTACTGAAACACTTTCACCTTCAAAAGGGGCTCCATAAATCTCTCCTGATCTCCCTGTGGATAAAATGGCAGGTCCAGAATATGAATCAGCAGCCAGCCAATCCGAACAAGCATAAAGCAGCATCTAAAATGTCTTTTATCCTTCAGCAAGAGCCTGAACACAGACATACACAACAGAGGATAGTTGAGATTACAGAGAAATACATAGCATTGTCTCTTCACTAGAGGCCCCTCTTGAATGTTAATCTGCTGCAGAGGATGATGTTTTCTGGTGGTACAGAGAAGACACACCTATTTTACTATGGCTGCATTAAAGGCTAAATAAACAACAGACTAATGGATGTGTTCTTACACAAAACCTTTTGTATGTCTATCTATCTATCTATCTATCTCTCTCTCTCTCTCTCTCTCTATATATATATATATATATATATATATATATATATATATATATATATATAAAAAACAAAAAATTAACCACTGTTCTTAATTTATATAAGAATTTCATATTCAGAGAGAAAGCTGTTTGAAAGGCATCTCACTGAGAGCACTACTAGAGCACTTTGTGAATGGCCCACAGCACGAACCTGGAGGGCGTTGCCACTATACACAGTCCTTTATTATTTGGAGGTAATTGATTTAACAAAAATATTTGTTCACTGATTAGTAAAAGTATCTTGTATAATGCAATTTCACTTTGAAATAACCCCTACATGAAAAGAGTAAGTATGTAACATAGGTGGGTGGAGCTGAGCAGCATGTTGTAGCACTGCCAGAGGAAGGGTAGTGGGGCTTCAGCACCACCTAACCTCCCTTTAACAGTCAACTTTCCAGAGAGCCCTGAAGATGCCTGCTTGTTAAAGAGTTCATGTGTGCTGGATAGGGGACCATGGTCATCAAGTGTTCTTAAAGCCTTAAAATGGCACAGTTTGAAAACGTCTTAACATATCTTTGGAAAAACAGCACTAAAATACTCATCTGCCTTTTTGACTCTACCTGAACTATGTAACTTTTCCAGCCAGCAGCTCCCAGCTATAGTCATCTGCAGGCTCATATTTCAAAGAATTATCCATCCATCCATTATCTATACAACTTATCCCTTTCGGTGTCGCAGGGGGCTGGAGTCTACCCCAGCTGACACTGGGCGAGAGGCAGGGTACACCCTAGACTAGTAGCCAGCTATTAGCAGGGCCACATAAAGAAACAGACAACCTCATGCACTCACCGACATCTAGGGACAATGTAGTGTCACCAATCATTTCGAGCATGTTTTTGTTGGTCTGTGGGAGGAAGCTGGAGTGCCGAGACAGAACCCACACATGCACAGGGAGAACATGCAAACTCCACACAGGGAGGCTCTGACCCACACGGGCTTTGAGCCTATACCTTCTTGCTGCGAGTAACGCACACTGACCTGCTGCACCACAGAGCCTCCTGTTCAAATAATCATTCAAGTCAAAAGTTATTTTGGTTTTGGATTAGGTTTGTATTAGGGCTGTGCCATTTTAGGAATAGATATAATTGCGATTTTTCTGGCAGATATTGCAATTTCAATTTGATTCACTATTTTCTTCAAATCAAGCTTCAGTGCGATATTCACTATGTTTACAGTATAGACAACAGTAAGGAAATCAATGATCAAAAGCACATAACACATTATTCATATCTAATATTGATGATAAAAAAATCTGTTTTCATTATCTAAGTGATACTCCAATGTCTACTCCTAAACAGAGGCTTTGTATTGATGACCTGCTTATCAGCACTTCTGTAAATGCAAACTGCCTGCAAATTTGTAAAATAGTTGACACGACAGATCCTGGATCAGTCAGAAGTGCTGCAAAAAATTGCAGCTTTGGCGATCACATGATTATGTTTTCTGACACTGTGATTACAATCCAAAAACGATCAATCTTTCAGCCCTAGTTTGAATTACCGAATACTAGACATGTCTATGTTCAGTCTTACATTTTGGTTGAAGAAACAGAAAACAAACCAAATCAAAAACACTTCAGGAGTGTTTGCTGTTTAAAGAGACCTTATATGTGCTTGTACACCAATTGTTTCAAAAACAGCCTTTCACTGACCCTGTGAGACGCTGTCTACACCAATTCTACATTTTTTAACAGGAATGAAGGTGTTCAAAATTCAGCAAATAAAACACGGCTGCCATCTTGTGCCCAACACAGGAATGACAATATATTAACTTATTTCTGAGCAGGCACTAAGGTGTTCATGTACCAAACAATTTGAGTCCTCAACAAGATTTGACCCGTTTCCTGGTAAATGTAGTTTTATCAGCCCTTAAGCCCACTCTGTATTGAACGACACGCACTGCAACTCCCACAAACCCCTGCGTGCTTCAGCTCGTGTCGGACAATATGGCGTCTTCTTGAAGCGCAGAAAAATCGTAACAGTTTGTTGACAAGCTGTAAAGGTAAGCCTAAACTTATGGGAGCTTAAAGTACACGCAGCCTGTTTAAGAAACTGGAAATTTAAGCTTTCAGTCTTGCTCGATGTTTAATTTTTAAGCTTTTTCTCAGGATGATTTGACTTCTAAGTTTTAAGCTAACGTGAGGAGCTAGCTTGTGCTAATTTCTCATTGCATTCATTGCACTGAAGTTAAATTAATTTCTTTCATTGCCGAAGCTCGTTTTATAATAGTTTACGTACCTTTAAATTTAAATTAAGAGCTGTCTAAAGTCAGGGTCTTGTGTCCCAACTTATGTTTGCCCATTGTAGACAGCGCATGACCCTAAACATGCGTAATAATGTTTCATTAATTAAACTAAATTGAGAAAAAAAACTGAAAGCCTCTCACGTGTGTTTGCAGATGGCAGCCGACTCTTCCGAGAAGAAGGATGTTGAGTCCTCAGGGACCAAAGACAGAGACAGGAAACGCAGCAGATCCAGAGAGCGGGATCGGAAATCATCCCCTTCACGAAAACGGCATCGATCCCGAGAGAGAAACCGATCAAAATCTGCAGAGAGGTAACAAAACACAACATAAAAACATTTGAACATCTATTAGACTGTATGTTAATATGTAACTATCGTCTGTTTCTAAGTCCTTCTTGTTTGATGATAAAATAAACCAATAACTGTGTCTGTGATACTCTCTGATGACAGGGACAGACGGCAGAAAGACAAGGACAGAGACAAGGACCGGGACAGAGACAAGGACAGAGACAGGAGTCGCAAGGACAGAGACAGTCATCGACGGGATAAAGATCGCAAGAGGTCAAGGTATGTGAACAATCTCTAAAATAAATGTTTCATTTCTTCTCACGCCACTTGGAAGTCATTTGGCAGCAAACTTAAAAACTTACTGCCACAATCAGTGTTTACTCATGGTCCAGATCAGAAGTTTAAGACAAGAATAATATTCAATGTATATCCTCACCCTGCTCCTCCTGGGTCTTGTGGTTTGGATGTCGGGTCACTGTACATTATTAGTGTAAAATACACTTCAAATTGATTTCTTGTCAGAAGTAGAATAAGTGATGTGTTTGCTCAAGTATGATACGACCTGTTACATTTCTGTCCTTACAGAAGTCTTTCCCCAAAGTCAAAGGACAGCAAGCAGAGGAGAGAGAAGGATATAAAAACAGAAGAGGAGGAAGATGACAAAAAGAAGAAAGAGAAGGTGAGACTCTGGTCTGGCTCAACCTTCAGGATCCCTTTGTGGTTTTATTTCAGTTGTGTGACTTCAGTCGTGTCCTTTTCAGGTCCAGCCTCTGTCTTTGGAAGAGCTTCTTGCGAAGAAGAAGGCAGAAGAGGAAGCAGAGGCAAAGGTAACCACTTTTGGAAGTTCTATTTTTCTTTTCTTCTTTAAAAAAAGGAGATTAATAAGTTCTTGGCTTTTCTCCTCTTTAGCCTAAGTTCCTCTCCAAAGCCGAGCGAGAGGCTGAGGCCCTGAAACGGAGGGAACAGCAGACCGAGGAGAGGAGGAGGATGTTGGAAGACGAGAGGAAGAAGAGAAGAATGTTCCAGGACATAGGCAGAAAAATGCTGGGTGTGTACCGGCCTCAGTCACATTCAGTTTGAAAAGCTATGTGTGCTGTTAAAGAGACTGATGATGAGAGTGTGTGTTACAGAGGATCCTCAGGAAAGAGAAAGGCGAGAGCGAAGAGAGAGGATGGAGCGAGAAAACAACGGCAACGAGGATGACGATGGACGACAAAAGCTCAGGGAGGAGAAGGATAAAGGCAAAGAGCTCCAGGCCATCAAGGTCAGTGTAAATGGATTAGAAATGCATTTCACAGCAAAATATTTAAGAAAGGAGAGAGAGTTGTGAGTAACTTCAGTCTTTGTGTAATTACCTTGAATTAAAAGTGAGCTTTTCAACAGTTATGTTTATCTTTCCTAAATTAATCAACGTTGAATCCAGATTACAATAACTGCCTTCCACTATTATGAACATAGTCAAGATTTGAAGATTAATGTACCACGTGACATGTAGAGCTCCTTTTTTTCATTTTCCATAATTATTATTGGCATTATTTGTGGTCTTTCTATTTTTAAAGTATATTTTTTCTGTATTGCCCGTTCTTTAATTATAATAATTATGGTGTCAAACGCTTACAAGTTCAATGAAAGAAGTGGTGGAAAGAACGCCTGAAAAGAGTATGGAAAAGCTGTAACTGTTAAATTAATGTATACAACTTTATGGCTTTTTATTTTTATCAAAGATGTTTAGGCTATTTTTTCTGTTTGAAATGTTATGCTTAGTTGTAATCACAGGATTCATGGCATTCTAATTTTGCTTGCTTTTGTCACTGCTGTAATTACAAATGTCACTTCCAGGTGACATCTGTGGATTATTTGTTTAGGTATACAATGGACTCTGTATTACACCATTTAAAAAAAAAAATTGGCCAATCATATATGTTAAAATGATTACCCATTAACATCATATCTGTAGCCATTGAACTGTTTGCTTTTTAAAGAGAATTTGTTCCAGTTTTATTCTCAGATAGAAGAAAAACCTTATAAAATCTAAGGGCTTATGCCTTTTTCTATGTTTAGAATTTACAGTCAGCTTATTTTGTTTTTTTGACTTTGAACACTCTGCAAATAGTGTGGCACCAACAGCAATGTTGAAAATGACATGTTTTCTCTGTCATAATTTCAAACCCTGTTTTTTAAGGTTTATTTTGTTTTTCAAGCATCAGAAACGTAAACTATCAAGACTGTAGCATTTTTAGGTTTTGATTAAACCCTTAGAAGTTTACATTTTACTTCCATAGTTTGTGGATTAAATGTCTTTTATTTGCAGGAGCGTTACCTTGGGGGACTGAAGAAACGCCGGAGAACTCGTCACTTGAATGACAGGAAGTTTGTCTTTGAGTGGGACGCCTCTGAGGACACGTCAGTCGACTATAATCCCATGTGAGTCAGTGTGTTTTATCAGCAGAATGTGTTTCTATTGATTTAAATCCGGTCTTTGTCTTTTCATACTAGTTTACTGTTTCTCTTCTATCCTGCAGTTACAAAGAAAAACATCAGGTGCAGCTTTACGGACGAGGCTTCATCGCCGGCATCGACCTGAAGCAGCAGAAAAGAGAGCAGTCCCGTTTCTATGGTGACCTTATGGAGAAGAGGCGAACCCTGGAGGAGAAGGAGCAGGAAGAGTGAGTAAATCCAAAAGTTTCTGAGCTTATTGTGCCTTTCTTATAACTGAAAATTAAAGAGGCTGTGTGAAAATGTGAGAAGTTTTAAAACAAAAAGCCACATCTAATCCTTAAATCCTCTCCTCTTCTCAGGACAAGACTGAAGAAGATGCGTAAGAAAGAAGCCAAGCAGCGCTGGGACGACAGACACTGGTCTCAGAAGAAGCTGGACGAGATGACAGACAGAGACTGGAGAATCTTCAGAGAGGACTACAGCATCACCACAAAGGGAGGAAAGATCCCGAACCCCATCAGAAACTGGAAGGAATACTCTCTGCCAGCCCACATCCTGGAAGTCATCGACAAATGTGGCTACAAGGTTGGCACTGTGTTAAAACTTAGAGATCTGTAAAGATTTTTCTTTGGTTTTTAAATCAAATAAGTGTTTTTTGTTTCTTCTGTTCTGGTTCAGTCAACCGCTCATGATTTTAAAAAATTCCTTAAATCATTTAATCTATTGCTCACAGTGGATCCAGACCCTGGCCTACTTTTAGGCATAATTCGCTTGTAAATTTTTCTTTTTTCCTTCAAATTTCAGGATCCGACACCTATCCAGAGGCAGGCCATTCCTATTGGTTTGCAGAATCGTGACATCATTGGCGTGGCTGAGACAGGTAGTGGTAAAACAGCTGCTTTCTTGATTCCACTGCTGGTCTGGATCACCACCCTGCCAAAGATTGACAGGTAACACAGCCCAAACTTCAATCAGCCGAGTTAATCTCCAAATGATGATTCACCCAACATTTCTTCTTTTAGCCTTCAGTACATTAGATAGAGAAGCTCATATGCCATGCTTCTTCCCTCTGATTGGCTGTCCATGCAGGATTGAAGACTCAGATCAGGGTCCATATGCAGTAATCCTGGCTCCAACTCGTGAGTTGGCGCAGCAGATCGAAGAGGAGACCATAAAGTTTGGTAAACCCCTCGGTATCAGGACGGTGGCTGTGATTGGAGGAATCTCCAGAGAGGACCAGGGCTTCCGTCTCAGGATGGGGTGTGAGGTGAGACATGAAGGGATTCTGTCCAGAGCCTGTTAAGAGGAAAGATCCTGTTTTTCAGCTATTTTAGACTCAGCTTCAGTCTTTAAACTAAATTACATATAAAGGAGTCATTCAAAAGGCCTTACATTTCAGCTGTTACTTTTGGTCTTAAATAGAGTAAGACATTTAATTCAATCAATAACAGTGGAGTGGAAAATGAGATGACAGTAAAAAACTCTTGGAGAACACAAAACAGGGCATCAAACTCAGTCACAGAAGGACCCTAAATTTAAAACACAGTCCAAGCTGTGGGCCAAACAGGATCAGCACTGTTGAAGAGTCTTAAATCATCAGTGTTTAAACAGAAATGGGAATTATTTATTTTTGTCTTTTTGCTGTAAAAGCACTGACTAGTGCATTCATCTGCTGACCACTTATGAGTTTATCAGACCAAAGGGGGGAGGGGTTGGGGCTCAGGGCTTGACCTGCATGGCAGCTGCAGTGCATTGTTGGATTTGTAGTATGATTGGTGGAAGTGCCTTTTAGCTGAAGGCCATCAGTAACAGACACATCAAATAACCTTGCAGGCTGCATTTATAATTATATTCTGGGCCAAATTTGCCCTGCGGTCCCTGAGTATTAACATGTCTGACTTAAAACAAACAAAAAACCTTAGTTTAAATAACCTGGGTCCAGGCTTTCAGGATGGTTTGAAAGATGTAAAAGTCTTTCATCTCAAAGAGCAAGAAGATTTGAAGAAAACCAGTGAATACACATTTCTCCTTAATACAACTTTTTATGAAACATTTCCTCAAAAACCTATTTTTTCCTTTTTTATTTGACATTTTGACAAATGATAATAGAGCTTTATTTACCTTTGCCTAGTAGCCATGTTACCAAACTGACTCCAAACAAATCACAAAGTAAGTATAAAGGACTTTAACTGTGGATTAATGCATTCTACCAATGGAAGTAAATGTAAAGCTTGGGAGCACAAATCATGGCAGCTTTAAGTGGAGAGGAACGATCACTAATGACAGCAGCAAAGATTTTGTGTCTGCATACTTAAATAACATTAGCAAGTGTTTTCCAAGTGCTTAAGGTATTGCATTTGGTTAAATTTAATTCACAATGTAAACATGCTTGACTGTAATTTTCTTTATAGCAGCATTCCACCTCCAAAATTTCTACTTGTCACTGTAATTAAAAATAATCATTAGTGATAGTTTTTATAATCAAAGAGCTATGCTCAGCTCACTGTCTTCTTTGTGGAAAAATGGCTGTTTTTTCTCTTGAACAGTATCAACACTGGTCTGATATTGTCAAATGCTTGTAATAGATAAAAAACTTTATGTAATTTCATTGAAATCTTAAGTGTTCTGAGAGCACAGACCTGCACAGAGGCATTTCTGATATTGTAAACTTGGTTATTAATGAAAATGTGGAAATCTGCTCTATCATAAATGTTAAATCCTTTAAAAATTCAGGATCCACATCCATGTTTAGATCCCCTCCAAAATTATGAACAACAGTCACTGAAAACAACTTTGAGTTTTTTTGCTCACAAACATACAGACAAACAAACACCTCCTTGTCAGAGGTCATAAAATAAAATCAACTTTTGTTGCAATCCAGTCCAAAACAGCATAAAATGTAAACATGTATCTTCACACCAACAAAGGTTCATATGAAAAAAAGAAAAGACTGAATTTATTATATTAAAAGGCGTAAGGACCTGTTTCAAGGTTTATGTTGATAAGAGTCGTTCTTGGCAGCTATTTTTACAGCTCAGACATCAGCAGTTAAAACACATTCAAATATTTCTTCACTTCAGCCTGAATTCACCATGTTTTGTTGCTGTGTAAACAAAATAAAGCCTCTAAACAAGTGTTTGTTGTCTCCTCATGAAAGATTGTGATTGCCACCCCCGGTCGTCTGATCGATGTGCTGGAGAATCGTTACCTGGTGTTGGGCCGCTGCACGTACGTAGTCCTGGACGAGGCTGATCGTATGATTGACATGGGCTTCGAGCCGGATGTCCAGAAGATTCTGGAGTACATCCCAGTGACCAATCAGAAACCAGATACAGACGAGGCCGAGGACCCAGAGAAGATGATGATGAACTTTGAATCTGGAAAACATAAATACAGACAAGTATGTTTACCAGCTGGACATTTGAAAAGCACCAAAGTGTACAGAGACTGTTTGTGTTTATAATTTCTTTTGCTTCTTCAGACCGTCATGTTCACAGCTACAATGCCCCCAGCGGTGGAGCGACTGGCCAGGAGCTACCTCAGGCGTCCTGCTGTGGTTTACATCGGATCAGCCGGTAAACCTCACGAGAGAGTGGAACAGAAGGTGCTACTGATGTCAGAGGGAGAGAAGAGGTGGGACACTAAAAAATCTTAACATCTCTTGTTTATTCCTGAGAGTTTGCTGAATGTCTTTAACTCTGTGTGGTGTAGGAAGAAGCTGCTGGAGGTGTTGGCGAGCGGCTTCGAGCCTCCAATCATCATTTTCGTCAACCAGAAGAAAGGTTGCGACGTGTTGGCTAAATCTCTGGAGAAGATGGGAGTAAGTCACCGTAGATTAAGCACAATTTTTATCTTGTATTGTTTTATTAAATAAGAAACAGTCCCCGGGGGTGTAAATGGGAATGAGGGAAACTTACTGAAAGTGGGTCTGGTGCTGACTGTCGTTCTCAAACAGTCTGCTGCTGATGATAGAGGTTCAGCAGGACTAAAACAATGGAAACATACAAAAAAGTCCACTGTGTTTGAATTAAAAGTTAGAAATTCACACATTTATCACAATGGGAAAATGTGCACAAACCTGGATCATAGCTTATGCCCCAGTCACAATTCCAGTTTCTCATGGCAATTGTGCATGATTGTCATAATCCTGATGAAACGTGCTTTGATCATGGTGCATGCACTACTTGATCTGGATCAGCGTTTTATAGTCGTGGACGAACGCTGGGGAACTGGGAAGGGTCCCGATTGTTTTGAACTGTTTAAAACTGTCGTGGAGACTCGCCGCTCTCAGTATAGCGGGATGGAAGCCTAATGCAGTCCTAAGGCGAACTTTATTAGCGTGGCATGTACGGGGCTCAATCAGGCTGATCGTGGCTCAATCCATAAATCCATAAAGGAAGTGAATGCGACAAAAGCGCAAGCGACGGGGCTCAATCAGGGCTTA
>JBAMNC010000478.1:0-97444 GCA_037902135.1 Cetoscarus ocellatus
AATTCTTATGAGCTGTGCCTGACTACGCCCCTTTGAAAAGGTGTCATGTGGCTTTCAGCTTTCAGTGCTGTTCGTCTATTGTTTACATGTGGCTGCACAGACATGTCCTCTGCACTTTTCTCTGCTGGAGCCTTCTGTGGGCAGAACAAACCTCATTACCTACAGAATGTCTTCCCATCTGGGGATGTGGTTTGTACCCCCTAATTCATTAGGGGGAACATTTTTGAATGGACTGTTTCAGCACAGATTTTCTGAGCAGAAGAGTGTGAGGAGGAAGGTTTCTCAAGTTAGGGGAGGTTTGTTGACACATTGTTGACACACATATTTGATGTTAAAAAAAAACATCAAAAGTGTATTTAGCAAAATATGGATCCTTAAAGATCACAGGGACCCTGGTTTTGTCCCCAAAAACTGACTTGAGTTTATTCTCAAGTCAGAGTCAAAGTTTAAAGGAATCCCACAAAGCATTCTGTCAGTATCCTGTTCACAAGCAAGAGATAAAACATGAGTCTCAATGACCTCAACCTTTGACCTGTGACCTTGAATCCAAGCACTTAATTTTCCTTAGGCCAAGTTTGACAAAAGGCCCACCCAAGGCATTCTTAGGATATTGTGTTTACAAGCAATTGATGACCATGGGCCCTTAAAATCTTAACCTTTGACCATCCTAGGCCTTCAGAATCCCAACAATCTATACTTGAATTAAAATGAACATTTGTGTAGTTTAAAGAAACACAACAAAGAGCCCTTAATGTATCACTTTTTAAAGCAGTTAATGACCATAAGTCGTAACTAAATTGACATTTGACCTGTGACATCCATTTAATCTATTCGCTAAAATCATGGTAGACATTTGTACAAAGTTCAAGGAAATCATTTAAGGTTTTCTCAAGATAATACTCTAATAATTCTGGATAAAAAAGTGCCTACATAAGCCTGTAAACTGGATTTTTCATAGCAGTGAAAATACAGAAAAATGTTCACCAACTTCAGACTTTCCCTTATCTTGTATGTTGTTTCCTTTATTAAGTTCACATCTGTCTTCACTATCAATGCTTTGTTTACAGTCATATCAGCCAGCCTGCTTTAAGAGAAGAAAACTCAAATAAACCCAGTGAACCACATCAGCCCAGCCACAAACAAAGGAAGAAAATATCCATTTAGCTGGTTAAAGAATTGGAGTATTTAGCAGCTATAGAGACACTAATTTGACTCATGAGAAAGGGCAGAATCCTGCAAAGAAAAGGGAATTTTGGTCAAGGTGGTGTGAAAAACATCACATGAATGTGTTTGTCCTGGTTTGTTTTTAAAGACAAACAAGTATGAAACCATGCAAATGTATGAAAACAAGTGGAAACCTGTTGTGTTAAAAGAAATCAATCAAATCTAAGTGCCTGGAGACTGCAGTGCCTTGAGTGTCCACTTGATGCTGGGCCAGAAGCCCCTGAAGTCTCACTAATGCCCATATTGAAATGCCAGTTTTGAAAGCAGGAGTAAACAGCCTGGCACTAAAACAAATTTGACATTAAAAGCTCACGGCTTCTATTGGCCCATACTGTGCAATGACTAGTTTATCATTAATTTACCCCAATGGGTTCAATATTTAGGCAAAGAGAATTATAACCTGCACACTTAAGGGTAGACTGTGTTGGCTTGTAGGCCATCATGTGGTAGCTGTCTGTAATGAGTCCAGGCGCCCACATAACCTTCCCTCTCTGTTCTGGAGTGACCAAAAAGTTAGGCTCAGCATTTTCAATATGGTGGTCATTATTGAGGAGATTTAAAGCTGTTTCAAATATCAAGAGGCAACGTCACAGGTGGTTTGTTGTTTAATTATACGGGTCTACATTGACAAGCTTTATGTGCCTTTTTTACTGCCAGCAAGTGCCCAAAAAGTCAGTTTCTGTATTTTAAGGTTAAAGATACTTATGCATTTATTTCAATTTAAAAATGTTTTGGAATTTGGGATTACATCAGAGCTCAAGCAGTTGGTTAAATGAAGAAAGCAGCTCAGTCAAATTGATATACAGCAAACTGAAGATAAAGTGGAGTACATCACACTGGATTTGTCTTATATCAAAGATGCATCCTCTTCATACAGCAGCAGATTCTTATACTTTAAGTGCAACTTTCATCTGAACATAAGCCGTCCCGACCTGCTCTGGCTCTCTTTGATTGATAGAAGCTTTTTCCTGGTTGCAAATGTCGAAGCAGGAGACATCACTCTGCTTTTTAGAGGCCCTGGTGGATCAACCGTCATGTTTTGTTCTGAAGGCCTTATCAGCACTGGTGTTGTACTGTGGGGGGAACAGTGAGTGCTACTTTTCTCTGCTCCAGCTTTTAAGAGGACATTATTTTTTATGTGATATGACACTGGGAGAGTTTCATTTCAGCCAAAACATGTACAATAGCATGACTTAATATATATCTGTTGAATCCTAACCAATTATCTCATGTATTTTTGAACAATGTTCTATAGCTGCATGTGTGACCATAAAAAATGAAGTTTTGTGTTGTTTTGTAATTGCAATAATATTGATTGACACACTGTTGAGGTTCCTTGACATCAAGTCTAATACAGAATTTCGGACAGAGTTTATGAAATTAGATGATAAACATACTAATACAGAATTAGCTGTGCAGAATTATGCAGGGGCAAGAGGGGATCTTCAGGCATTTCACCCCTTTAAAATACAACATATTCATTGTGTTAAAGTTATAACCAGCTCCCATTTCAGAATGCATGGGCATATGTTAAATTTTCCTTTCAGTCCAATTCCTTGAGTCTTTGTTTCCACTGGTCCAATGTAAGGTGGAGAGGTTTGAGCCAGTTCATGGTGACCATTTTATGAGCTACTAGCAGGAGAGCTCTAAGAATGCATTTGCTTTGAAGCCCTAACCCTTCAAGTAGCATATTGCCCATAATTATCCCTTGTGGATCTAGTGGCATATTCAGGTGCACAATCTTGCCGATTTCCTCTTTCACTATCCCAAAATGATCCTATTTTTGGACAGTTCCGGAAAATAGGGGAAAAGTCATTCCACATCCTCTCCAACAGGGGGAGTTAGAGCTGCCGTCATCAGTAGACATCACAAGAGAAGCTTTAAAGTAACCTAACCTTAACTTTAAGGCAAATTCTCTCCATCTTGGGCTATTTAGAACATTTATACCAAAACATCCGAGACTCTTTCCATTCATCATCTGATACTATGATGTTTGTTCAGTATTTTTATTTGCAATGTAGCTGTACACCCACCTCTTAATACAATCCATATCATAATAGTGGTTCGCAAAATGGTTTGATCCATTTCAGAAAATTTTAATGACTATTATATGAATGCACAGTATATAATTCTTTACAGTTCTCTGACTTCTAACACTGCAGAATTTCCCTTTATTATTTTTTCTTCATAAATGTAGATACTAATATTACTACTAATACTTTCTAATTTGAGAGAGTTACTTATAAATTGTGACACTGAAAATGTCCTCGAAAAGTAATTCAGAAAAGTTGGTGAAAAATGATTAAAAAGACTAAATCAAATAAATGCGTGTGCAGCACAGTTAGATGAGCTCTATTAAAATAAACAAAGATGTTGCTTGTATCTCTGGCACTGAAGCAAGGAAACCTTTACAAGAACCTTTTTTTCTGAACTTTTTGCATCTAATCTAATCTTGTTCTTATGTTGTTGAAAATGTGGGTCATTATACATGGCTCTTAACGTTAATCATCAGCCCTAGATGCCTGTAACAGCAATACAACGTTCTCTGTTGCTCCTTCACTCTTTTTCGGAGGGTTTCAAATCCCTATCTTAGGGGGTAGAGTAATGTACTTCATAAATGGGTCAAATAACCTTATACACTAATCTGTATTGACTTTTAATTGTATGGTAAAGTGTCCTTGGATATATGCTGTATTTTGGCTTTGTGAAAGACATTACTAATAGTTTAGACAGCAAGCTAGATTTAAGTAGCTTGTGCAGACTTTAACCACATCAAGGTCACTTCGGACTAATGTCTTGTTTCATTACATCTTGATTGTTTTCCTCCAAGTTCACCTTCACACCATTTGGTCATACTCAAGAAAGCTTCGTCCTCTCCTTCTCCCTCTCCCATGGGCGGCCTCGTCTGTGGGGTAAACAATGTAGGACGATGTAACAGTGATGGATCAAGTGAAAGAAGCAGGGTGGTGTTTGTAGTTGTGGCATTTGTAGAAACCTGATAAGCAAACCTGAAGAGCATGAGACTCACTGACCCTGACCTTAAACCTATGACCTCTAAAATCTAACCATTTCATCTTATGTCGGAGAGGAAATTTGTGCCAGGTTTATAGAAGAAACCTCAGATTGTTTTTTTTGAGATATTGCTTTCACTATCAAAGGATCACCATGAAGTTTCATGGCCTTGATTTTAAACTATGACCTCCAAAATTGAAACATTTCAATGCAAAGTTGGAGAGAACATTTGTACGACACTAAAAAAAATCCTCTAAGCAGTTTTGAGAGTTTATGTTTACAAGTAAGGTACTTTGACCTGTGAACTCCAAAACAAAACAGTTTTATCAATAGTTAACTTTTCACATTAAGTAAATACCTCAAAACATTATAGAGATATTGCATTTACAAGTAAGGTATGAATATGGGGTTTGATGACCTTGACCTTCGAACTATGATCTCCAAAATCTAACCATTTATTGTATAGTCACAGAGAACATCTGTGAGTTGTTTGGAAAAAGTCTTCAAAGCATTCATTTGATGTTGCGTTCCCAAGCAAGTGATGAACACAGAGTTTCATGACCTTTACCTTTGACCTTCAAAACCCAACTTTTTAATCACTAAGTTATGTTTACCTTTGATCTTTAACTTCCAACATCATACAATTTTTATCATTGAGTCAGAGAACAGTTTCATCTAGTTTAAAGTTAATATCCAAAAGCACTTTTTAGGTATTGCGCTCAAAAGCCAGGGATGAATTTGGAGTTTAATGACCTTTACCTTTGACCTATGACCTCCAAAATACAACTATTTAATCTCTAAGTTTGTGCAAACAGCTGAGAGTAGTTTGGAGAAAAAAGGACGATTTGACAGCTGATGTGTGGAGGAATACAAAATGGACAAAATACATCAATAATAAAATCAATTAAGCAACCAGAGAGTCTAGTTTTTCATGAAATATATGAATTTATTTGGGAGAACAAGACTTAAGTGTCTTCATTCCTCTGTTTCGTGATACTCCTGTGATGCACATGCTGAGGAGGGTGTTGGTGGATGCATACGTGGACGGTTAGAATGGTAATATGTGTGCCAGTGTGTGTCGGTGTACCAGCATGTAGGTGTGTGTGAGTTTGTCAGCAGTGGCGCCTACAGGACGCCAACATGTGGAGCTACAATCACCTCGGGCGGATAAATTACAGTAGGCCGCACGGTTGTAAAAAAAAAAAAAAGAAAAAATGGCTGGTGTGTTGGCCTCGCTGCTGTGTCCGTCCAGGAACACTGAGTCAGATAAGTGGCTGCTCTCACACTGTACAGAGTGTGCGGGAGGTCAGAGAGACATAAGAAGTGGCAAGCCAACACAGCGGAGTGAAAATGTGTCGAGTTAACGCTCCACATTCAGCTCCCAGGCAGGATTTCATGCCTGCTGTGGGAGAGGGCTCTTACCATTGACTGATCAGTGAGTCACTCCACTGTGATACACACAGCATCTGTTCGAGGGAATTTAATGCAGCTTGGATTTGTGCTGTGTGAATTATGAGTTCTCATAACCTCGATGCAATATTACTGTCTGTGAGCTTTGAAAATGAGTAGGCAAGTGATAAAGAAGACAATTCTGTGGCCTTAAATCATCTTCATGTCTCTTATTTGCTCTGCGTGGTGCATGTTTCTATACTTTTGTCTGATGTTTGCTTTAGTAGCAGAGATGTATAAGAGACTGAGAGATATATTCTGACAACAAGGCCATATTAGATTTAGCTTAGACTCAGGAGAGCGGTAAAATGACTATTAGCTGTGTATCAGAGCTGCAGCATCCTGTCAGGTCTTTAGTGATTTGTTTTCAATGAAAATAAGGAGCTGAGGAGTATAAACAGTCTTTAAATTATAACAGGACAGACAGATGAAATTTTTCCTAAATAAATCAATCCCACATGTAGTGTTAACATCAGGCTATGAAATGGGCGGTTGCTTAAGGGCACATGCTCCAAGGGGCCTCATAATAAAGTTATTTTAGGTGAGAATTAATACATTACCAAATACCAAGTGCATTTATGATTAGTTAATTAGATTAATGCATTTAGTCTGTCTTACAATGCTTAAGGCATTATTAAACTGCAGTAAGACTTAAATTTTTTATACCACTTTTTAAGATATTTTGATGTCATTTAGTAGAAGTCATAGCTGTAATGACTTACATGTAAAGATTAAGATGGTGTTTGGTTACTCTTAAATATAATATGGCAAAGCATTAAACAAACAATATCATTATTTCAGCTTCCTTTCTCCAAATAAGGTATAGTTTTAGTAATTAGTTCAGCCTGTGCAACAGTTTTCCAAATCTTGCCAATAAATTTGTGCTGCTACTAACTAGAACCTCCGCCAAGGCCTCCCTGACAGTTTTTGTGGAGTTATAACTGAAATGTCGGAAACTACCCTGTCATGCTATGTAAACAAATTCTTTAAAGCCCCTGGGAACACAAATCACCAAAACTTTCATTGTATGATTTTTATGGTACGTACTAAAAAATATGTAAAAATCTTAGGACTGATTTTTGCATGATTTTAAAAAACATCACCAGTTTGAGGGTTTTTTAAGGGTGCTGAGAAACTGGATGTCAAGTGGGCAAGCTTTAGACAATTGTTTATCAAATAATAAATAATTCTGCCAGTGTAAAAATAAACATGAAGTCCCACCTACTCAGAGGTAACAAAACTACTTCACTCTCACCCAAGCAGTCCCTTCATGTCATAGCAGTATCAACCAGGCCCACACAGTCCTGACATTTTATCTTAACTGATAAATAGAGCAAAACTTTCTAACCCTTACAGATGCTTTTCTCTCTCAAACGATCAAGGATGTTTCATGACACGTTGAACTTTGATATTCTATTAAAATTCTAATTTCATGTCATGTTCCCAGAGGCTTTAAGAAATTCCTGAATCTGCATTTAGATTCAGATCAGGACCCAAATCTGTCCAGTTTTCCCTTGTGCTATGACCAACATTATCTTAAAATTTCATCAAGATCACTTGTGAACCTTTTGAGGTATCTTGCTCATGGACAGACCGACAAAAAACACAAACATGACCCCCCTGACAAAGTTCATTAAAGTCTGATAATTTAGAGAAACAAGCAATTCATTTCTTAACTAGAGGTGCTCAGAGAGGAAAAACCTCCACCATAAAAATGTGGAAAACTGGCCTATCATTCAACGTAAACAAATTGTTTATAACCACCTAAATCTAATATTTTCTACTTTGTGCCATAACCTACTGGCACAAAGGAAATTTTTTTTGTCAAAATCCATAGAGCTATATGGATTCATGTTGGGTGTTGGATGTATATATTTGTATATATATGTATATGTGTATTTTTATATGTATATATGTATCTATGCATATATGTGTATCCATAATATGAAGAGCTTTGTGCTCTATTGTAAAGTGTCTTGAGATAACACTTGTTATGAATTGGCGCTATACAAATAAAGATTGATTGATTGATTGATTGATTGATAGAGAACTTTTTTGAGTTATCTAGCTCACTTAGACGGACAACAAAACAAACAAACTAGAAGTGTTTTAAGAGCACAAACCTCCACTAAGGCATTTCTGGCATTCTTGACCAAGTTTTTTATGAAAATGTGGAAAATTGGCCTATTGTGTCATGTTTACATCATCACCATCAAAAAGATGGGTATGTATTTCCACCAAAATCATGTCACGTTGTCCTTGTGCAATGACCAATATTGCCTGAAGATTTCATTGAGACATTTTAAGACATTTTTTTTGGGCATTTTTTTGCATTTGTTGACCACGGAGAGACAGTTCATAGACTCAGAAAAAAGGGAGAGAAAGTAAGGGAAGACATGGGCCTTGGGGTGCTGGTTAGGTTGAGTAGTGAGCAACAAGGCATGTCCCACATATGCTTTGGCCGGCACTGGTTCGATTTCCCTGCTCTCCCTTCCCCTCTTTCACAAGAAATCCACTGTCTCTCCCTTCTATGCCCAAAAATAAAATAAAAAAAACATGGGCCTCAGGCAGACATTGAACCTGTACCACCCACACCAGGTAATAGCCTTCACTGATGGTATGTGCATGGTTGCTACCCACTCTGCCAAACCAGTGCCCCCACTGAGATGCTTTAAATGAACTTGCTCACAGACGGACAGATGGACAAACAAACAAATGGACAAACGCCGGCAAGAACATAATCTAATTTCCTCAAACAAACTGGTGATGTATGGACAAGTGGATGAAACTAGGGAACGTCATTTGCCACACATTGTTATCCCATCTGTGAACTTTAAATATCTCTCTTTCCTCTGGGGACATAAGCTCATTGCTGAAGATCATGTCATCAATACAATATGCCTTCATATAAAGAAAATAAGAGATAAATCCCTATAGAAACCAGGAAGGGCGTAATATTTATCTTTGCCTTGGGGGCCTAAATCACCAGACCTCTCCTGTTCATCCCTGAATATAAATGCTGCTTTAATTCATCAGTGAAAAAATCTCCCGCTGCCCCAGAATTCTTCATTTCTTCCCCAGCATTAAAGAAGAAGTATTGCTCTTGATTTAAGTGGATTCCAGTGGATGGCAAAGCACCAAAGAAGATTTGTGTGGAAATGAGGTTTCATTTCTTTTTTAGAATAAATAGAGCTCCTTAAATACAAAGCTTATTTACATGTATGAGTCACAATATGGCTCTGTTATGCATTGTCAGCAGAGTAACTGCAGGCCGTACGTCACAGTGAAGCTTCACAGAAGGCCTCTGGCTGTACTGCTTCCTGCCTTGTTGAGGCTGCTCATACAGTTAACTGAAAAGGCTGAGGCATTTAGTCCGAATAAAACGTGATTAGGCCTCTTTGTCTTTAGTGCTTTTACCCTCATTGTTCTTCTCTGTGAAGCAGCAGCATGATGGAGAACTGAAGGCTTTAAGAAATGTGTTCAACTAAAACACTCAAACTGCTATAACCATACATTTGTACGTTTATCTTATCAAATAAGATTGTTCAGTTCTGCCAATGCTTTATTCATATTCTAAAAGAAACACCAAATTTGTCTTATTTCTTTAAAACATTATGTGGATGTTTTCCTTGTTCTCCAGCTTGCTGCTGCTGCTCCACCTGGTGGTCCTTTGTGTTTGGAGCACAGTGGCTCTGCTCTCCACTTTACTGTCTGTGTTATGATGCAGCAGAGAGACACTGTTAATTGTTTCTTAGCTCAGTTACTGTTCTGGATATTCAAGGGCATACAGAAAGAAACGGTCCTAAATGGCCTCAATCTGTAATGTTTCATTAACTTTAAGTATTAATATGGAGATCTTCCCCCTCTGAGTCTTGTTCTAAGCAAATGGCTGTTTTACTGCTATGCTCTGTTAAGTATAAGCTCTGTAAAGGGACAAAACAATTTTCACTGAAGATACCTGAGAGAACCTGACTCTAAAGTAGGATTAACACTGTGGTTAATCAGAGAGAATCAGCAAATAAGGGCAGAATAGACCCATAGATGTTGTTAAAGGTTTTAAAATGATTAACTTTGGTTTCACAGAGAGACACTAATTTTATTCAGACTGCCTGCATGCATAATTGTTACGAATTGTAGGACACTCTTGGCAGGATAATAATAATCTAACAATAGGAAGAAGTATCCTCAGTTTTTCTCAGGATCAATAACGTATCCGTGCACCCATCAGTTTACTCATCCATAAATCCACACATCCATCCTTATATCAACCCATCCAGCCATCCATCCATATAGTAAACCATACAAACACACATGCAGATATCCTTATACCCACTCATTCATCTGCCCATTCATTAATCCATCTATACACCAACCTATCATCCATCCATGCACTCATCACTAAACCCATCCATCCATGCTCTCAAACATCCAGTATTACATCAATTAACTTACCCATTGTGCATGCATCCAACTGTCAAGTCATCCATCCTTCATCCTTCTATCCATCTATCCATGCATTCATAGACACATTCATTCTTTCCACAATCATCCATGTATCCATTCATCCAACGATACATATCCACTGTGCAATGTGACGTCGGAGTGATGTCATAGCTATGTCATTTTTGGACGTCCAATTTCGGTCAACTGAAAGGGTTGTTTGTAACGCCAGGCGGCGTCTTTTTTCAACATCTACCGAAATCATCCTTGTGTCCATCTGTCAAATAGTCCATTAATTTATCCATCCATCTATTAATCCATTCATCCATAGATACATAGGCACATGCATGCATTCATACACTTATTCATTCACCCATCATTTTACTGATTCATAAAAACATTATTTAGTTCATCCAACCAGCCATTATCTAGAAACCCATCCACAAACAATTGGTCCATCCATATGTCCATCCATATGTCCATATGTTTTATCCGTCTGTCACTCAAACATCCATCCAAACTGCCATTAACAAACCCATCCATCAATGCATCCAACCATCCAAGGATCATTCTTCTAACTCTATCATTCATCCATCTCTCACTCAAAAATCCATCCAGACATTCATCCATGCAGCCATTTATCCATTACACAGTCATCCTTTGACCCATCTGTCAAACCATTTATCTATCCATCCATTCATCCATCCATTCTTGACCTATCATCCAAACAAGTGTAGATTCATTTAAACATATGTAAATAAAATGATGAATGATAATGGAAACATATATACATACATGTATCCATTATTATCCATCATTTTAATCATTCCTTAAACTATCCATCCATCCATCAATTAATTCATCCACATTAATGAATTCTTCATGTGACAATATACATTTTTTAAATTTAACTAATTATCGATTTACTCTGTTAAATTATTAAGGTATATTTAAACAATTAGTTATGTTTATGTATGCATGTATATATTGGTTTGATGAATGTAAGAGGATTAGCTGGGCTGGGTCACATATGTTTTTATGTATATTTAACCTGGTGGCTCACGAGTAGCTTTCTAAGTCTTAAGAAGAGCCATGTGGCTCGAAACTTGTTGAATAAAAATTCTTCTAGGGGAGCTTTTCTACTCTGTGGATGTTTTTGAATGTACAGGAACACAGTTACAACATTTTTACTTTTCTCCTAACATTTCAGTCATTTTTATTTAACCTTCTTGTCAACAATTGGAATCTTCCATATCATTTCATTTCTTAGCTAACATTTGGACTCTTTCGACAATTTAACTGTTACTTCTTCTGTTAGATCTTTTTTTCACATCTCTACTTAGTGCACAATGAAAACTACCTCCCTCATGCTTGACAACAAACTCTTTCATATATAAAACCACAAAGTCTGACATTTTATCATTGAGAGGCAGAGAGGTTTATTTTCAAGGCATATTATTATGATGTGGCACAACTGCAGTGCAAATCAATGAAACAGTGTCTGTGAATGATTTCTTTGTGTCTCTTTCCTCGCAGGCTGAGCCCTCAAGGTCAGTAGACCCGTTCTGATTGGAGACATGTTCTAAAGACGACCTCTCAGCCGCCATGAAAGGATTAGGACCGAACCGCAGCCGACACCTGTCCGACTCCTGTGAACCACCAGGCTGCACTCAGAAGCCCCTCTGTCCCCTGAGTTCTGACCCTCACAGCTCTTTTCTCCTGAGCCCTACCATTAACCACTATGGCACTTTGGACCCCCACCTTCACCAGTGCCCCCCAACCAGCCCAACCTCCCTCACCCCAGACTGCCTGCTGCCTTTCAGCCAGATCTCCAGCAGCAGCACCTTCCCTCGGCTGCACTTCACCTCCCAGGCCGAGCAGGGGGACTGCCAACAGGCGTGTATGGCAGGTGGTGTAGGACCAGGCGGTAGAGCGAATGCACTCTCCACCTCCCTGTCTTTGGGCATGGGCTTGGGTTTGGGTCTGACTGGGGCTCCAATGATCACTAGTGGGTCAGCAACCATCTCGTCTGCAGCCGCCGCCAAGATGAACCGACTGCCCTCCAACCTTTTGGATCAGCTGGAGAGGCACCTTCCTCTTCAGCGGGATGGCTTCAGCACACTGCAGTTCCACAGGGGACGCATCTCTAAGCAACGCAGCGAGAGCCCAGGACGTATTCGGCACCTGATGCACTCTGTTCAGAAGCTTTTTGCAAAGTCGCAGTCACTGGAAAACTCTGCAATCAAAGGCAGCTTAAATGGGCGTTCTGCAGGGGGAACAGCTACAGGGGCAGGGGAGGACGGAGGAAGACAGTCACGCAGGAGCAAGAGCAAAGATAGGGCTAAAACTGAGGGGGCAAAGCAGAGACCCAGGCCTAATGCAGTAGGCCTGTGGGGCTCAGACGACGCCCTGGACACTGACACCACCAAAGCTGGCACTATCGCTGTAGGTTACCGCAACCCACTGAGCATGATGACTCTGGGCAGGGCGGTGTCAGACAGCCAGGCTAGACACATCCCACAGGGCTACAACACCATTTCTGCACATACCCTCAAGACCTCCAAAAGCAGCAGTGACCTCAAGTTCCTGGCGTGCCCAGCGACACAGGTAGGATGCAAGGAAGAGAATGGGAGGAGAGGAGGAAGCAAAGATGACACGCTGGTGAAGAGGGGCTCCTGGTCCACCCTGACCCTCAGCCAGGCCAGGCAAGTGTTGCAGAAGGGCTCGGCTACGGTCAACAGGACGCTGCTAAAATCAAAGTCATGCCACCAAGATTTGGCACAACAGTTTCTACAGGTAGGAGGGACAGTGAGTATTCATCTTCATCATCATTTCTTGTAAGTTTGCATGCTATTTATATAATTTCCCTGAGGTTTGTTGATTTAATAGATCACTTTGTAGCATTGGAATAGATTATGATTTTATTTACAATAGAGTGGTGCAGGAATGACTCCAAAAAGGCAGAAGTGAGTTAGTATTATGCACTTCCTGTTTCCAAAGGCGAAAAGTATATAGGATTTTAGAACAGCTCAAAGAGATATTTCAGTATTTCTGAAGTCGGGTTACATCAGGTACTCTACAATAGTTAGTGAAGTGGCTGAAAGGGCTCCCAGCAGTGTTAGACTGAAAGGAGAACAAGCTAAGATGACTGGTCAGGTATACTGCTGTTGCCAGGTACAGTTATTTTGCATAATTGTGTGAGTTTTATGTAAACACGAGCCAAGAAACTTTATTGGGTTGAATGAAGGATTGTGCGAAAAAATTTCAAAGCACTTCCTTTTTCTTCTGGGAAGTCTCTGTGTTTCGCTCTATTTTCTGTTGCAGTTAATGGCTATGTGTCCTCCTGCCTGTGGGCATTGATTACACTGATCTGCTGTTTCGCTCTATGGATTCTGGAAGAAACAATGACAGCAGAGGGAACTAGTATTTAACCAGATATCAGTGATTTTGACTCAGGCATTGTTTGCTATAGACCTTATAATCAGCGATGATCCAAGAACACAGGGAAAAATCCCATAGACTTTTAGTCAGGGGAACAAGGATGATGCAAACTTCTTCATTGGCCTATAAAATACGTCAACCCTACACCACACTATTTAATTATACTGATTCTTATTATTTTGATCACCTATCGATTACCCTTTATTGTTGATCTTACTTATATAAATCAGTTTTATATAATTTTTCTCATTAATCGCAGTTTTCTAAGTTATATTTTCTCTCTTAAAGTTCCTGTGAGGAACTTTCTATTTAGGTTGGTTATGACCCGCATGTCCAAAAAAATGCCATTTCTCAATATGTTAACTATATCCTGCGAATGTGTTTTAGGTGTTCCCTACATAAAAACTCATCCTGATGCCTTTTACATTAGATGTTTGAATCTCATTACCATCTGAAAACTCCTCACAGAAGCTTTGAGTTTCATTAATACACACTGAAAATCATAATGTGGAAAAATATTGCAAAAGGTGAAAAAGAACTAAACATGAAACATGTGATTTCTAAAAGGTTGAAGGAGTTCAATAATGTTGTACTCAAATTTACTGAAGCAAAATTGAAACTGCTTGTCAACATATCAGTTGGAGTGGAAGTGAAAAAGCAATGTATTTCGCACAAAAGACTGAGTAATGCTTTGGATACTTCAGGGTTGAATATAAATACAGTTATTAAAGGATTTGATTATTTGATTTTAGGCGCGTATCTAACAATGCCAGTAGGGAAGGGCTCCAACCCCAAGGACCCCAAAAAGGATAAGTAGTATAGATGTTGGACAGATGTAGGAAATCTTATTTCAAAACACTGAACAAGTCTTTGAATCAGAAAAATAAAATGTTTTATTTCAGCTGGTCATGTGAACTTGGCTTATTATGAATGTTATCTGGTATTTTTGACCAGAATCTCCAACCACGCTGTTTAATTGAAGGAACACCTTTAAAATAAAGTGTCTTCAGGAATATTTTGGATGACTATTTAATGTTTGTCTTGCTTTGTACCACAACAAGTTGTAGCATAAGCCAAACACTTGGTCAGATACATGTTCGACAAAAGCTTTGGCCTTCTTTTTGTTGCCATTTAGGTTTTTTTGTTGACTCAGTAACTATTTCTTTGTTAAATGTAGTGTAATACAATACTTCTCCTAAGATTCAAAAATAAAAACACAAAAATACTCACAGATGGTAAATGAAGTTAATGTAATTAATTACTTTCTATACCTGCGATGCACTCAGGGGTGATCCTAACCATTCGCTCCAACATAGACTCTCATATCAGTGTGTGTATAATAATCCAGGTTCCAGGTGAATGGACAGGAACTGTAGGTCGAGGCCGGGCCAAGGGAACAGAGATCCCCTGTCGAAGGATGCGCAGCGGCAGCTATGTGAAAGCCATGGGGGATTTAGAGGACAGTGAGGACTCTGAGGGGAGCCCCAAACCTTCCCCCAAGTCTGCCGCCCGCCGCCACAGCTACCTGAAGGCCACCCAGCACTCCCTGAGTGAGCAGCAGCCCCCTCCACCTCCCCGCAAGTGAGTCACACAGAGAATAAACACATTATACAGGGATTATAACCTCTACTGCCATGCTCATTATTTTGTCATAGTGATTGTTGTGCTCTTTTACTTTACATTCATTGAACAGAAACAAGCTCTGAATTGATATTAAAACTGAGGGGATGAACTTTCTTTCACTTTCCCCTGAAGTAGTCAGCAGGTGGCAGCATTTAGTCACAAATAGTGGGCTTAGGTTGCAGCAGCACTGGTTCAAAAGCAGGTCGTAGACGCTAATAATCAAGCACATCATATTTCTTTAACTATTAAAGCAGAAGCAGATGATTTTTTTTTGCCGTGTTTTTTACCCCTACATCCACACGTGCAGGCCTCGTTGCTACGCTCTCATGCGGGAGGATTATCTGTGGTCTCCACTGCAAAGTGCATGCTCTATGCAGCATCTGAGGTCAGTGACATCCTCAGGCAGGCAGTGTGGCCCTCCACCCAACCTCACTTTCCCTACCACCTATTTTCGCCCTTACCCTGGTAGTATTCTCCCTCTATGCCCCCTCCTTTTTGTTTCTCTTCCTGCCCTCAGTGGTGTGTTACTACTTTTTCCTGCTTCCTTCAACCTTTAAGTTCATAACATGCAAATCTCATGAAAATCACTCCACCACTCCCTGCAGCTCAGTGCACACTTTGACTAACACCAGGTGCAAAAAGAGCATCCCAGAACAGAGGAAACCTTTTAGAAATGGCCTTCATTGACGTTCAAAAGCATTTATCAGCAGTTTTACTTTGAATTGTTTCCTCTGTGCTGGTGTTTTAATCAGTCTCCCCACATATCACTATTCCCATATCTCAACCATATTTAATTTCAAAACACCCAGGGGAATTTTTACAGAGTGTAATTAAATATTACTCCTGGATATCATCAATTAAGCACAGCCCTTACTTATTTCGCTCTCTGACTTCTGAAAGGATGATTAAAATGCTCGTTTTTGCAGCCCCCTGCCGTCCCTGAAAGAGCTGTCGACCAATCGGAGCCTCGATAACTTAGACTGTCTGGTGAGCCCACTGGAGGCCCCGCCGCGCCACAGGAACAATGAATTCAGCCAGTGCTCCAGCACACTGGGCAGAGTCTCGAGCTCTCAGGTATGTCCAATATATCACAAATATGTTAGTTTGACTGCAGCATGTTACATTTACATCACTCAGCAGCAAATGCCACCCACTAAGTTTTATTTACTGCAGTTGTCCACTGACCACGACCCTAAAAGGGATAAGCAGTGTAGGAAATGAGTGAATGAATGAATGAGTTGTACACTGCTAATGCTCAAAAAGAAGCAGGTTTAATTGTCAAGTTTCCAGTCAAAAGCATCTCATTGCTCTCAGTTTAGGCCACATTTAACGGTTACGTCCAGATAGCCAGAAAGGACACAATGAAAGAATTCAGTCAAATATTTATGTTAAAATTGAGCAAATATTTTGAGATTGCATAAGTCATATGTTTGGGTTTTGTGGTGGTTGTGTTTAAAAATCAAATTTCCTTTTATCATCCATTGTTGGTGTTCTGTTTCATATCTTTCAATGTTTATGAAAGTCAAGAACGATGTATATATAATGTATATCTACATCAATAAACAAACTTTAAAATAGGGCATAGCTCCAAAGAAGCTGCACTGTGGTTTAATGTCACTGCCACCAAAAATATGTGAAGTCCCACTGGCATTTGACCTCTAAGTTTTTATCTGATCATCCTCAAATTCAAGTGTGGATTTATGCTAATTTTGAAAAAAAAAAAAGAACTCTTAAGGGTTATATGTCCTGCAAAATATGTTTTCTTTGTTTTTAATGATACTGTAAGGGGCTTGAGGAGCAGAAGAACATGACACCTTTTATTAAACCCACAGTTCACAGACAATACGCCATGCTTCTTTTAAGAAAAATACCCTGTTTTGAACTTCCTTGGGTTTATTATGTAATAGCTGTACAACCTCCACCTACATGTGTTTTCTGCATGTCACAGGCCAACACCATGACTGTTTTAAAGTCCACTCCGCAGCCTGTAACCCTCCTCCTTTTTTGTTCAACCTAATTCAAATTCTTAACAGACACCCAAGACATGATATAAAAGGTCAAACACATCAGGACAAGGGATCTTTAATGCTCTGAAAAAAAGTACAATACCAGCAACAAAGTTTAGTAACCTTGATAAAGAATCCAAAATATATTTAGTTGATTCTTGAATCACACTGCATGTTTGAGCTAAGTTTGGAGAAACTCAGCACTCCAGAGGTATGGCTTTCATAAGAAGGGGTAGCCATGAGGCCCATAACTTTGACCTTTGACCACTGACCTTCACAATCTAATGATGTTTCTCTTGAGTCAGAGTTGACGTTTGAGCCAAGTTTGAATTAAATCACTAATGTTTTCTTAAGATACTGTGTTTAAAAACAAGTGATAAGCACTACACGCAGTCAATTTGGCCCTTGACCGTATTGATTGTATTAAATTTGTGTTGAAAGCCGAAGTGGACATTCATGCAAAGTTTAAAAAAAAAATTGACGGAGCACATGGGGACTGATGACCTTTGACCACTGACCTTTGGATTCTAATCAGGTCATAACTGGGAAGGAGAGTTTGCCAACCCTTGTTAGCAGATTTTTTTTTTTTTACTTTATTTGCCCCTCTGTTCTTTTACTACAACCAATATTATTTTCTAACTGAGAGAACATTTGATTTGGATTGCAGCAGTCACATTTTTCCTATCTTAACACATTCTTATTTATTTATTTAGATTTATTTTAATGAGTCATGTGAACACCTTTTACCTAGTTTTCAGTTTATATATATAATATTATATTTTGTATTTAATTTGAAATTGTTTAACCCTTTGATTTCTCAGTTAAAATAATGTCTTTCTTGTTTTAAGCATATATGTACTTTTTTTTTTTCATCCATAGAGCCTTTTGAATACAGTACTTATGAATGTTTCTTTTCAAATACAGTTACCTTACTTTGGTTAATCCAAAAAACATTGAAATATTTTTTCCAATAAATAGGATTTGTCAGACAAATGTGGCTTTGAATAAGTCAGGTATTTATTCTGGTTAGTACTGTATAATTAACCTCATAGTTTAGTATTGCATGCCCATTTCACATGACATTTTAGGTCTTTAAAAAAAATCACACTGTCATGGATTGATTTTAGTGACACAAAAGAATGAAAATGATGAAAGTCAAAAGCAGACAGGGGGAGTATGTATGATTACGTAACACACACTGACATGACCCTTGAGATTTAAAGCTGTCATGAGAGAATATTGGAGTGTATGTAGTATCTGCTGGGGTGGTATAAAAATGAGCCAGCTGGGAACATAAGACGAGTTTGAACACGTTTGAAAAGTGGGACGTTAGTCTGAGTGTAAACCTGAGGGAGCTTGTTGTATATCTCCATCGGCAGGATCGCACCGGGACTCAGAGTCACACAGTGAACTAATACAAACATCCTTAAATGAAGAAGTATTAGTGTCACACAGGGGAGCTATGGTGTTTGTCAAGTGATCAATGAGGGATTATGTTTATTTCACATCTGACAGCGAAGTCAAACAGAGGGGGAATCTTTGGATTAACAGCTGATTTTAACAGGTTATCATCCATGTTTTTACACCACCCAGGACATTCTCAAATCTGCTGCTGAAATGCCAAACATTAAAGCATTTCTCCTGATTATCTCTGCTCTTTTTGTGCTGCTTTATAAAACATCTCAGGCAGTGCTGGGTGTCACTGCTTATTACCATCATAACAGACTGAAACAAAGCTATTAATAGTCACTCATACAATGCTGCAAGAAATGTTTTGTTGTGTCCCCTCACCAAGAACAAAATGGAGTCCTGTCCACCTCTTCTCTCTGCTTTCTTAACCTTACTATGTTAACAGGCACTTAAAAGTCACAGCATTATTCAAGAACTGTATTCCTACAAAGCATTTTATTCAGGGCTGTCATATTTGGAAATTTACAACCACAAGTTATCATTGTATTTTGATGGTTATTACAGTTTATGGCATTAAAATGTTTAAAAATTAATGACAACAGAATATTGAAGACCACACTTAAAATGTCTTGATTTGGGAATCGAAACACTATAAATAGATTAATGTATGCTCTTCACTTATGCATTTATGAGGACACAGCATTGAAGTGATTATTCTGTAAAGTGCATTGATTTAAACTATTTAAGACCGAAAAATATGCTGAAATGAATTTACAATGTGAATCACTGACCTGTGTTAATGCCTAGTTAATATGAAGACATTTGAACTTCACAGTCGTTTCAGTTTTGTTGTTTTATCTGTTTGTAACTCAGTCATAGTTAACAATTACACCAACAACTTTGTCAGCAGGATCCCTGCATTTCTTCAAAATATCTCAAGAAGACTTAGGAAGTCTTTAATTAGATTTTTGAAAATGTATTCCATTATTTTTGCTTGTGAAAGAATGATTGCACTTTCATAACAACTGTATCAATTTTTTGACTATTTTATGAGCTGCTTCAGAAAACACTGGGTTTTTGCTCTGAGGGTGTCCCCGTACACCCTCAGAGCAGCCCGCCAGTCAATTTAGATGTGAATAAAATACATATTTACAAAGACAAATGGCAACCAGAAGAAAAATGAAACTAACTTTGCTCAAGCTGTAATTGGCTGTAACCGTTCTGTAAAATAATAACAAATGCATTACCAAATGCCTTTATAAAGGATAATGTGCCTTGATAAATTGTAAAAGCCCTTTTACTTTCAAAAAAAAGAAGTTGAATCTGGCTTGAATCTTGATACAATACCTACTTACAAGAGCTTTTGTGTTCCTCTTGTTAAAAATTAAATAACTTTGTGAATCAGAGCACCCTCTAATTGTCAAAATGTGGCCCTCTGGCAGCAAGAACAAAACCAAAGTGGCCCCCATGGAAACCAAACTTCCCATCCCTGTCATAGACCTACTGAAGCATAAATAAGTGGATTGCTTCATAAGCAAGTGGCATACTGAACATGAAAAAATTGGCATAATAGAGTGCACGTTGCACTAATCCTGACCATATATATTTATATATACATATATTAAGAATTTTTGGTTACTCACTGATGATTACTTTGTGCCAAAAAGGCCTCATATTGATTTTGTCTTGGGCCTTCAAATGACTAAAACTGCCCCTGTAGTTACCTAATCAGTCACTATAAGTATGTCAAATAGATGTTTTGAGTGCAATGCATTGTTGTTTTTACTGGAAATGTCAAAGTAATTTCTTCCTCCACACTTTAGATATTTATTATTTTTTTGAAATAAATATATTAGACATATATTTAGACATACTGTACATATTCTATCCCTTACCTTAATTTTTATTTTTATTTAAAAGTTTAATTCCTGCTTTTCCATTTTCTGCTTCTGTTTTGTTTGTATATGTATATATGCTCTGTGTATATCTAGTTTGTATTTAGAGAGTGAAGTAAACTGGCATCAGATTTCTTATATGTTTAAAATACCTGGCCAATAAAGCTGATTCTGACATATTATCTCTATAGCTCTTATGTAAAGTCTCTGTTTAAAGTCCAAACTAGTTAAGATTTCCCCAGTTTTACAAAAGAAACATACAAAACAGTGAAAAGATCAAGAATGTCCTAAATATAATCTCACAGAACACTACTTGGTTCTTATGTATTCCATAAAGGAAAACCTAAACAAGATATGCCACATGTATTTCACATAATTAAAAATGATTTGAATTCAAAATGCTTCTGTCTCTACACGTGTGCAGCAGTATTAACAAGCATATTGAAAAAAATAATGAAATGTTAGTTACAGGTGACACTGACTTGTGCATTTGTTGATAAATGACTCGATCATTACTGTTGCATTGTTGTATTGATGAATAAAATATCAGTTCTTCCACATTCAGGTACAAAGACAGTAAGTATAAGTGCATGTTTCATAGTCTGCCCTCTGCCCTCAGCGTGTGAGTCTGCACACGTTCTTTCAGGTATGCGGGCAGGGTTTCGGGCACTCGGTACCTTACTGTGAGGGGGAGTCTCAGGCTGTGGAGGCTCTGGATCTGCCCGCACCTACGTGCTTCCGGTCACGCAGTCACAGCTACCTGCGGGCCATCCAGGCAGGCTGCTCCCAGGACGAGGACACAGCCTCTGTGGACTCAGAGTCACCACCTCCCACCATGATGGCGTATAGCTCCAAAACACGTGAGTACCAGAGAGGACGAAGATGCATAGGGATAATTTTGTTTTTCAAACTTATTTGATAAAATGAAAGAAATGAATGCCATGAAATGTAAGCTACACTTTCATTTAACTTGAAAAAATACTACTCTAACAGGCATATTTTCTATTGCATTACATCCATTGATAAAGTAATTGAGTTGTCTGTTTTTTTCACAATATAGATACATCATGTCCCCAAAAGGACAAAACATATGTGTCTCTGGGGATGTAAAGGGGGATATTTTGGTTATAATACCTGTCACATCTTGTTCAGAATAGTGTCTTTTAGATTTTTTAAACCTAAGCTTTATCAGTCAAAGTCCTTGACAAAACATTCAGGATACAGTGGTGGGCAGCACCAGTCTTTATCTGTATGGCAGAGTCGATCAAAAGCAGCAGAAAAATGAGGACTTTGTGATTAAGCACAGCTTTTATGACCAGTGGAACTTCAAGGTTTCATTCCATTCAGCCTCTACAGAATAGCATTAGTCAGCGTTTGATTTATGACTTGTAGATTGAGCTTTGATGAGAGGCTCCAATTTGTGCAAGTCTGATTGAATTTCCAACTGTTACTCCTTTTTAAGTGATACATTTTCAAGTTTCCATATGATCTCCATTTTGGCATCTGAATGAGGAAGATGACATGCAGTTTTTGGAATGAATGTCACACAAATGTTGCAACATGAAAAAAAAAAATGAATCACATTTTTATTTGAAAGAAAAGTGAAACATCTTGATGACAAACAGTTTTACAGCATAGTACTTGGACTTTCCATGTGTGATGATGTTCTTTTTTAAAAAATAAAGACTTATTTGCAGGATTATGAATTAACATATTATGGAAGTATATTGTTTTAATTTTATTGTTCCATTTATTGTTTTATTTATGTGTTATTTGTGCACACACAGTACAGACATTCAATGGCCACTTTGTCAAGTACAATTCTTAATTCTTCTGGATTCAACAAGGTGCAGGAAACAGTTCCCACTGATTTTGCTATCTGATTTGCTTGCTGATATTAACATGATAGCATCATGGAGTCTGCTCTAGATTTGTCTGCTGCATGTCAGTTATTCAAATCTCCTCTTCCACTACATCCCAAAGGTTTTCTATTGGATTGAGATCAGGTGACTGTGGAAACCACTGGAGTGCAATGAAGTCATTGTCATGTGCAAGAATGTTATCTTTCTGGAAGAAGCCATCAGAGTTTGGGTGCACTGTGGTCAAGCGTTGTGACATGGTCAGCAACAAAACTCGTGTGTGCTGTAGCATTTAAACAATGCCAGTTGATCGTAAAGGACTGAAAGTGTGCCAATAAACTATAATATAACTGGGATCACTTATTTAAGGTAGGATTGATCCATGCTTCATGACTTTTACGCCATATTCTGACCCTACTATCTGAATGTTGCAGAGGAAATAGAGACTCATCAAACCAGGCAATATTTTTCCTTTCTCTTTCATCCAACTTTGGTGAGCCTGTACAAATTATAGCCTCATTTTCCTGTTCTTAGCCAATAGAAGTGGCACCTGGTGTGGTCTACTGATGTACTATAGCCTGCTTTGAGATTTGGTGTGTTGTGCATTCAGAAATAGTCCTCTGTAAACCTTTATTGTAATGACTGGTTATTTGAGTAACTGTCATCTAGCACCACTTTGGCCAGTCTCCTCCGACCTCTGGCATGAAAAAGGCATTTTCCCCTGCTGGTGCTCACTGGATATTTTCAGAGCATTCTCTGTAAACCCTAGAGATGGTTTTGTGTGAAAATCCCATTATATCAGCAGTTTTTGTAATACTCAGACCAGTTCATCTGGCACAAACAACCTTGCCACATTCGAAGTCACTTGAATCACCTTTCTTCCCCATTCTTCTTTCTTTCACAGACAGAAGGTCAGACAAAAACAGGGTTAAGACATAGAGTAAAACTGATTATAGATACAAAGACCATACATGCACAAAAAAACATATCAATATTTGTGTATTTCAACAAGAACAACTGGTGTTGGAACACAAATTTGGTACATATTGATTTTACAAATAGTAACTAATTTAAGATTTCTTTAACCAGGGTCTGGAGCCTGATCTGACAGGTGGATGAAATAATGCCACTGTTCTCGCATTTTTGTTGGAGAAAATAAAGGTTTCAGGTTTGTTTTGTAGGTATTTTCTCAGATCATATTGCTATAAAAAGAAAATGGATAGATTTAGGTGAGGTTAAAGAGAAAAGACAATTATGTCAGGTTAAAACATGTCTAATTCTACTGATGACATGGATAATATTAGAATTTTTCAGAGAAGTGATGTATGCTATCCCAATAAAGTTTTTCTAAGGTGAGAGTGCTCAGAGCTTCAGCATACTGTATTCTAGTCAAAGCATGATCAGGTGATTCTTTGTCTGTTCTGTTTCAAACAGCATAGATGTTTTTTCCCACATTGAGAAATTATTGTTGTAAAGCAAGTGGTGAACTGAGTTCAGCGTCGGTTTTGTTATTTTAGTCATGATACTTTTATTAGATAGAAAAAATATTCATAGCAGCAGCAAAGGTTTAAAAAAGCTCATATTTTCTGATTTTGAAACATACTCTACATGCAACCAAATGAATTAGGCTCAGGGCTCCCAGAGTTTGCATGCCATGGACCCCCAATATAGAATTAAGCTCTAGCTGGAAACTTCAAAAATTCCTGAAGCATCATAATAGCAAATAACAAATATTAAACTGGCAGCTTTTGATACATCTCTTTTTAATTAAGACACTCACTAACCTAGTTTTTCACGCATTTTATTTTACCATTGATTTTGTAAACTTTGATTTATAATAATTTCAACAGCAAGAGTAATAGTAAAGATGTAATTTAAAAAATCTCTTGATATTTACCAGTAATGTTTAATATGTGTTTTGGGTTCTTCTTAATATCAGTTTTATTGAAAACAAATTGTCAAGTTATGATTAAGAGGTTTATGTGTTAAATGGCAGATATGTAATTGTTGTTTCAGACATTACTCATATTATTTTCTCCATTTCTCTTCCTCTTTTCTAATAATAATATAACCCTAAATCAACGATAGAGACACAATAAGATTTCAAGGGTACAATACAATAACAGTTTGGCTACACAAGTGAAACATTTTCAAGTGAGTGTGTTCTTCTTTATTAATTCTATTTGCTATTTAATCAATTTTTTTTGTCCTTTGATTTTTATTTTTTATTCTTACCATCTTTGTTTCTTTTTTCACTAACATACCAAGTCAGTTTTCTTGTTTTTGTAAATAAACCTGGAAATAAACACCCATTTTTATTACGATGCATGCAATTGACTTATCCCCTCTCATAGTGCTCATTTGTTGTCATTTTGTACAATGACCAAATTATCTCAGGTTAGCCTATGTCAAAAAAGATCTCTAGTCTGTGTGCTCCGGTTTATTAAAATGGTGTATATATTAGATATTGATATTGAAGCTCTCTCATAATGAAACGAGATGGGGCCTGTGTTTACCACTGTGTAAACAGAGCTCTATTGTTCAGGTCACAATGGATGGAATATGTATGAGCTTTATGTCAGGACTCTAGTCTGTTTCCCGCGGCGTCAGACAACAAATGAAACGCACCTATCACGGAGACACTCACCAACAACGCTCTAATGAGATTTTAGCCAATCACCTTTTAGCTCGATTGAATCGCGGGCCAGAAGCGTCCAATCGGTGACGAGGAAGCTGTTACGAATGAAAACGTGGACTCCAATCCCCGTCGTCAAGGGCGTGTACTACAAATCTTTTCTTCACAGCGCCGCTCTGTGTGTCTCACGGCAGGACTCCGCTGCCCGTCTGCTTCTCGTCTGCTCCTCATGAATGACCAGAATATAAGAATTTCTGAATCGACCATCACACAGTAAGGGTTTATCGCTTTTCCTCGAATACGCGCGAATCATCCTGATGACAATGTATTGTCGTTACGCTAGCAACCAGCATGCTAACGTGGGCTAATGTGTTAGGTAAGCTAGCGTGAGCTAACGTGGAAGAAAGGGGGTGAAACCATATTACGGTTTTATATGGAAGAGGCGAGGCTCGCAGATAGTATTGTAGTTGCTGTAGTAATGATGAGGTGAAAAGCCAGTAGTAGCAGCGTGTCCCTCCTGGCTCGTTGTTATCTGTGCTTTTTACAGCCTCCGGCTAACCTTTCTCGGCGTTAAATACCCCGTGTGATCTCACGCCTTAATCAGCCGTTACCAGCAAGCTAACAGAAGCTAAGGCGTAAGTAGGGGGGTATGGATAACCTGGTAGCCGGCTGGTTCTGCTAACAAGACTGTCCATGTCTGTCATGAGAAGAAGCTAACACTGGCTAAATCACCGTGGAACAGAAACCAAACAATGAACCAAACCGCTTTGACGTTTATCTGTTAGTGTGGCATGGGTCATTCAGAAATAGGGAAACAGGAACCTCTGCGTTCATTTAGGGAAGACTTGGGGGTCAGACCCTCAGGGGTGCTCAGCTCAAAGTAAAGCAGTCATGTTTAGTATCTTGTTAGTTAGAGCTGGGCAATGAGGTTTCAGTGTTCATTACAATTACTTCCTCCAATTGTGAAAACTAAATAATCAAGATCAAGTGATTACTGTGCCACATGTTGCTATTGATTCATCTTTTTTTCATCTATCATTATTTTAGGTGTTTGTATCAGTCATACATATATCTTTATTCAGTCCTTGTCTTTTAATGTTCAAAATGATATTGTCAGGAGCATTTAAGTTCAAGGCCTGCATGATGTGTGTTGTAAAATCAGTGAGTAATTGTGTTTTCGTATTAGGGATCTGAATATCTTCTAAGGATATCATTTCAGGATTTTTGCCATAATCTAGCTGCCCTATTGCTTGTGTTAAATCCTCCAGTTAAACCACTCTATTCCTAAAAGATGCGTACCATAGAAGCTACTTCACAAGTCAGGTCATTGTTCAGTTAGTCTTACACCATAATGCGATTGTACCAGTAATTTTTAAACTGCAGGACATGCTGGACTATACCTCTCAACTGTGTACAATTATTAATTGTAAGTAATAAGTAAAACATAAACTCAAAACTTATACATTTAATTGCTTTAAAAATATTTTAAAGTTAATTATTTGAACCATTTTCTCAATAAAAAATGACATGTCTGCCAAGCTAAGGGCCATACAAAGGCTGAATATTATCTCATCTAAAAACAAACGCTTGTTATTGACTTGTTTTTCCCATTTTTTAAAGGACTATATGAATTTCCTTGTGCAATCAGACAAGGTATCATCACCATGTAGAATTTGATTGTTGCTTGTTAAATATAAAACTAGAAGTTCTCAGAAAGCCAAAAAATCCCCCAACAAAAAACTTCCACTAAGATAAGCCAATGTAGTCGTGCAATATGTGGAAAGCTTCCATATTTCTCACTGTTAATAATTCAGTGAACAAAATTCAGATCACCACCATAATCTAATCACATTTGCCATAAACAACATTCTCTTGAATTGTCATCAAAGTTTTTTGAGAATTTTTTGAGTTGTCAGCAGAAAAGTGGAAAACCGCCATATTTTGCAATGTTACTCTCACCACCTAAATCAAATCACTTCTGCCGTGTGCCATGGCCAGCTTTCATTCATAACTTCTTTAGTTATCCTGTTAAAAACTAAACCACAAAAAACAGGCAAGAACATGTCCTCATTTGAAGAGATTAATATTTGAGACATTTTCTCAACACCAAAATGATGTTTCTGCAAAGCAAAGGGCTTATGCAGTGTCTGAATATTATCTTAAATAAAACTTGCCCTTGTTACTATTAAATACTTATTTTCCTTCTATTTTGAATAGATTATCTTCGTTTTGCAACCCAACATAAAATAACCATTAGAATTTTGTTTACTTTTTGATAAATTACAAAATATTTATTTTAAAGTTTAGTCTGGCAATGTGCTTGCATCTTAAGGGCACTGATTCAATTTTGAGGTTCACGAACAATTAAAAAAGGTCTCAAATCACTTATTGTTTCCTCTGAGGTCATGCTGATTTCACATAGGTGTCTGCTTAGTATTTGCATCACTGTTGTTCTATAGGATTAGCTACAGCTGTCAAATAAAGATAAGTCAGGTCAACAGAGGTCCTTACTCTCATGCCAGATTTAACATGTGACAGCCAGCTGATTGGAAGCTATTACTCATCATCAGCTTTATTAATCATCTCATTTACAGAGACAAAACCTTCAGTTTTTGCCCCGCCCTACCTACTGTCTCTTTTGTCGTCACTGAACAGGTCAAATACATCTCATCATATTTTTTCTTTTTTTGTAACTGATGCTGGATGACACCAGCTTCATTATTTTGTTTAATCTGACCGAACATGGGTAGGTCTGGTTATGTTTTGTGTAGTTTTTACTCAGTATCTCCCTGAGGACACAATCAGTTATTTATCAACTCCTTTGCAGTTCAACAGAAAGTAGTCTCAACTTGGCTTTAAAAGGGCCTCCGTACCAGTGGAGGATTTACACCCAAAAGGAATGTAACATCTGAGACTAACAATCCAGTAACCTGACCTAGTATGTGCCTATCCCATGCTCTGTGGCACTGTTGTATGTCATGGCTGAAAGGCAATTTTTATGTTTACTTATTTTTCAAAGGGAATTATGCTTTTTAAGATGTTGAAACAGGCTGCTTTACAGGCTCCTGGGCATCACCAGAAACACTGGCTCTAGGACTTCATTGTATTGACAAGGCGTGTTCATTGTATCCAGCACCATATTACACAACACATGGTGAGTCTATATCATCATGGATAGACAGTGAGTCATGCTTCACTGTATTACACGCTCTTCTGTCACCCTCATTGATGAGGTAATCTCTTTACTGAATGGGCGATGCAGCTCGCAGTAAGATCAACAGCAAACAGGCTTGCTAATGATGTGTGTGGAGCAGTTCATTTATGCAGTCAGACGTTTACCGGAGGCCTTTGCATTTCCTGCCGTGCAAAGGTCGGAGAACTACACAGATGTGAAAGTTCAGGAGCTCTCATTATTGTTGTGGCAGCTACTGCATAATTATGCTCGATGTAAGATCCTTGCGGTGGGTTGTGACATAATGATTAACAGTCTTTACAGAAAAATATTACACTTAATTGTGAGATGAGGAAAATATGGGCTAAAGTAAAGCTGGGCAGTTAATCAAATTTTGATCAAGATTACAATTATTGCCTTCCGCAATTCTGAAACTTAAATGATCCAGGCTTGAAGGTTACTCTTCCACATAACATGTTGATTTTTTTTGCATTTTCCATTGTAATTATCATTACTTTGAGGTATTCTTATTTTTACAAGTATATTTCTATGTATTCTTTGATATTAAAATAATATTTTCAAAAGCGTATATGTTCAATGAAAGCATGTGGTATGTTTTAAAAATCCGCATGTTTCATAATCATGATCTCAATATCTATTCAAATAAAAGTGATTATGATTTTTGCCATGATCGAGCAGCCCAAGGTCAAGTATCTCCATTTGTCTAAACTATATTTATTTATTTGTCAAAGTGAGAGAGACGGAACATGATACTAATACTGAGACCAAACATCTGCTCTGTTAGCAGCACAGACACATTGCTGCAATCGTTTATTTTACACCTGTAGATGTTGCCGAATGTTTTTTTTTTTTTTTTTTTTTTTTTTCAATCGGTGTGTTTCAGTTGATTGCAGAAGTCACATTCTAGGAGTTGCAAATTATATTTGTGCTCCAGTTATATTGCTTATAACTGGAACACATTTAAGAGGCATATGACGTTATTCCTACTTCTCTGGTTCGAGTTCTGAGGTCAGTGGATTACACCAGTAGTCACAGAAAGCTTAACACGGTGAGTGTTTGTTTTATTTCAAGTTGCTGTTACGTGGACAAAACCTTATTTTTATTATGGTGAAAAGTAGTTGGTGATGTTAAAGAACAGGTAACAATTTTATTTTTAAAATTAAACCCAGAAAGAAACATGTCACACCAACTTTTCTCTGTCTTAACTTTTCCTCCTGTGTCTGTGTCTGTTTTTTTGGAGGACTGAACTTGGTGTGAGAAAAAGGCAAAATTAAGACCCAAGCAAGAGTCCCCCAAATGAAAAATATTTGCTCATTCAAAAGTATATTAAATGCAAAGAAAGATGCATATTATAGAAGGAAAAAAATTAAACAATGCTAGTTTTTTCTAGAATCAGTATCAGTCCTAGTGTGTATTATAATACCTCTTATGAATTCAGTAAAAGTTTTTCTGGTACAGTAGTTTACAGGAGATACTTTCACATCCTTAAGGGTTTAACCTTAGAGGCACTTGACATGTGTCCTCACATCAGCTGATCAGGCTGTCACCCTGATCGTTGCTTGGATTCAGCAGGTCAGTTTAGGATGCACGGGAAGCCGAAAGGATATCACTCTGTACAGCAGACAAGGATGCACAGATCAACCCTCCAGAAGTATAAAGGATGGACTAAATTTTGGGGATTTTGTCTCAGTTGCAATGGCTCTGCTGAAGGCAAGCTGGTCTTTTCTTTTTGTGGATAATTGTAGTTGATGTTTACCTTTAAGAGAGAAGCTGCAGTTTAACGTAATTGAAACAAAGAGGCTTAATGTTAATGAAGTAATAGTCAGGGTTTTAAAATACCTCTTCGGTTTTGGGTGTTGGTACTCTCTTGCCAGTTTGTGTTTTCTGAAAATGGCAGCCTGCCTGTCTTTCTGTCTCTCCAGGCAGCAAGCTCCTTTTATGAAGTCTGTGCACCGTGCCTACCTTTGAGCTTGTTTCTCTGCTTCATGTTGCTATTTTGGGAGGGTGGCACAGATTCCATGTCGAAACTCAAGAGTCCACTGAATGAACACGAGCCCTGTAAAGTGATAAATTAATAAGCAGCCTCAGGGTAGTGTAGTTAGTTATTTCAATGTGAAATGTGGCTCAAATTTACACCAAAGTATTTTTCCATGCTTCAACATAGGAACTGGATTTTGTTGGTGCTTTAAGTCGCACTGCAAAATTCCTCATACACATAGAATAGTCATGATTTAAACAGCATAAAATATTTATAACTCATTAGATTGCGTCTTGCACTGAGACTTGAATTAAGTTAAATTACGTGTTTAACTAATTCAGTGTAGCTTTGTAATCTTGCTAGAATTACATGGTATTTAGTTGAATGTTTCTCCCTATGAACTTAATCTGTTTGTCAGTAGTCATGCTTAGCTGTGTGTCCTGGCCTAGTCTTTCAGTCTGTGATTCCCACAGCCTGTCAGCCTGCAATACTTCCCCACAATAAGACTGCTAATCTGTGACACAGCTTCTGCCATCACCTCTTTTCATGATACTTGGCTTATATCCAAACCTTCACAAAGGCCCATAAGCTACTATCCTGTTTATGTCTGTTTTGTTTGTATTATGCTGTTGTTGAGCTTGAAGCTTCAACTGCAGTTAACGCTGAACTGCATTTGCTCTCCCTGCAAAGTTCACTCTGCAACCTAATTAACACACTTAAATATAAGTCAAAAGATTAATGAAGGAGCTCAGCAGTAATCAAGACTTATAAAGTCCCAAACCAGACATCTTAACTGTCTCACAGAAAATTTGAGAGAAGCAGCTCCTTCTTTTTAAAAACAAAGCTGGTGGTAACAGGCTAACAGTATTGACATAGTCAGTCATGTACACTCAAAGTTAAGTCTGCCACGGAGGCCCCATTAGTGGTCATCTGATAGCGCTCAGACAGACCTGCTGATGGAGTCGGATCATATCCTGGGTTAGAGACTGCATAGCTTTCATAAGTGATGCAATTTATGCAATCAGAGCTGCGTTGACGGCGTTGTAATTGATCCAAATTGTTTTTCATAGGTGCCCCTGAAAGAGGGGATTCATATGCAGCCGCCGTCTGCATACCCTGTAAACATCAGGACATTAAGACTTGAATTCTAGTGCTATCTTGCATTTGCTTAGCCAGCATTTTACTGTTATTGGACTAGAAATAAGAATTAATATAAGAATAAGAACAGTTGCAGTTGATTTTTCTAATCATTTGTAAGGCAAGTGTGAAAATAATTTATGGTCAAAAGCTTTACACAATAAGAAGTTAATTGATATTTGACAATAAAACACAAATCAGATGAGACATTACATGATTTTTACATTCAAGGAGGCCTAGCTAATCGTTTTTCGTCCAAGATAGGGTTAGCTGTGAAGAGTTATAGACTGTATCAATATCCTAAAAAACCTTTTTTTTTTGTTTTCATGTCTTACCTCACTCCGAGTCCAACTTCAGCTGTGGTTTTCGTCAGAGATGTGACATTTGCGAACGAGTCAATTCTTTTAAACAGATCTTTTAATTGAACAATGAGAACTGATTGGTAGTTGTGAATAAACCATTCATTTGTGAGTCATTATTAAATGCAAATTGCCTGCAATTTCAATAATTGCTTGCAAAACCAAAGACTTGACTCGTTCGCGAGCATCTCTAGTGAACACACCCACAGAAGTAGGTCAACAAAACAAAGCCTCTGTTTACGAGTAGAAGAAGGAAACATGAAGATAGAAGATAACGTAACATCAAGGGGTAAAAACTGAGTCACAACAAGCACACAGGACCATTTAGAGTTGCTGAAGAGTTTGTCTGATAACTGTAGGCAGAGGCAGGCTAGCGCTACCCATTGACTCCCAGTGTCTGAGCTAAGCTAACCAGCAGCTTTGTCTCTCTTCTTTGTTACTGGATGTACAGACAAAAGAATGGTGTCTATCTGCTTGTCATGGATTAAGGATTGAGGCAAGACACATAAACAACAAAAATGTTGGTGTGTCCCTTTAAAAAAAGATACTTACTGTTTGTCAGCATTAAGGTATTTCATATGCTCTTTCTTCAGTTATACTCTGTAATCATATTTGTCATTGACTCATCAGTGGTTGGGGAAAAAAGATAATACTGCAAATGGCAGCAAAGGTAAGGTCAGGCACTGTGGGCCCAAAACTCAAAATTTTTTTGTTGATTGGAGATACGTGGAATATACATCTTTTTCTCTGTAAAGAAACAATAATTCTTGTCACAGTGCTAGAATTATATTGAAATATGACAATAATTATAACCTTTGAACTAACAACAATGAAAATCAAGTGATAAGAAGCCTATTTGATACCAAGGCAACAATGAAAGAGGTCACAGAATGACGAAAGCCAGCAGGTATGTTTTGAAGCAACATAAGGTGAAAAACCTTGCTGGAAGTTTCAGGTTTTTTGTTTGTGTAAATGAGGATCAGACATCCAATACCAGTATTTGCAGGTTTTTTTCTTGGTGATAGAATTAGTAAATTAGAGCTGTCCCTTTTCCAAATAATTTTGACCACTGTCAGATTTTTGCCAGTGCACGTCCCTAATACATGATACAGTCTATATGATACCTAAAAAAAACAGGGAAGTCAGTAATGAGTCAATAGTGCAGGATCAGCCAATTTGTGTCCAGATTTAAGAAATAACAATTTATCTTAACACCAAAAGCAATGATTTTTAAGGTTAAATCATTACTTTTGGTGTACTTCTCCCACAATAACAAAATTTTCCATCATGTTAGACCTCGAAAAACAGATCAGAGTTTCTCCAACAAGTCACGTCCTCAATCTAAAAAAGATTCCTTATCGGAATCAGGAGTTAGGTGTGCTTGATACCAGCATTCATTTGAAGCAACACAAAAAATGAACTTCCACAACCGACACCTGTTCTTACACAGTTATTTGCTGATGGCTGTTGGCTGTTTCAAAGGGCTGATATCGGCTGATGCAAAGGTCAGATGGCTGCTGATTAGGGATGCTATAATTCTCAATAATATTTTGAACTGAACGATACGGCGTCAATACGCACAGGTGAATTGTGGTTATTTTTGGTTTTGTGTATGAAAGGCTTTCATTCATCACTCCCCTTTTCTCTCCATGTTTGCCCTGCTGTATTTGTTCCTGTGTATCTGCACACTGGGGATGAAAAAGCTCCTGCCACAAGTAGCAGTGCGCAAAAGTTTGGCCAAGAAATCACACATTACTTTGAAGGGAGAGGCTGCAATGTGAGGGTGATCTGTTGTGCAAGAAGGGATGAAGTATCGTTTGGCATTGGCAAAACCTGAAAATCAATTACGTTCAAGCTCATAAATACGGCTATTGTGTCTTGTGGGTGCTGTGGCAGCGCCATTTTATTAAATCACTTGCACACAAAAATTCACAGTTTGTTACAGTGGGGCACATGAACTTAAAGCAAATCAGCGGTTTGCATCAAATGGAGCATGAGATGTTGTACCTGTCCACCATGGCAGTGGATGAGTCTGTTGTGGCCTCCATATCATACTGGCTTCTGAAGTTGGAAAAATTCTTATCTGCTCATAACAGCTGTAAAAAATGCACCCAAACTTTGTTGAAAGTCCTGTGAGTTGAAATTTGTAATGCATTTTTAAGTCCTTGCTGACGTTGACTGAATGGCCTTTTGATCAGACATAATAAGCATTAATTAGCCCTAGAGATTACTGGTTTAATCATGATGTGTTAAGTGACAGCTTAAAAAAATGACAAATAGACCTAATAAATAAATATGCCATCATGATGTATTTAAATACAATTGAAAAACAAAGTATTTTTTGTTTTGTTTAAGAAAATATGCATAATTACAGCTTTTGGGAATTTCTTTTTTTTTTTTAATGAAATAGATACAATAGATGTAGGGACGGGCATTGCAAATTAGCTCAGGCTATAAATGCAGTAGTGTGCGGCAACATTCTCTTGCTTCATACTGTCCCTATACAAATAAACAAACAAATAAATAAATAAATAAATGTTTGCCATGGGTAAAAAGAACACTAGAGTGCTTTATAACGTGTATGCTTGTGTTTCGTATAACAAACTGTTTCAAGGGTAATTAAGGAGAGGATATTTTAACTTAAAAACAAAAAGCTAAATTGTTTAAGAATTAGAATTACTTTATCTTCTAAATAACCTCTTACCGTTCTTGTAAATTTCCCTAAAACACCGCGGAATTGAACAGGAAAAAAAGCACTTTAATGACCAAGGCCGTCAAAACCACACCGACTTGAACCGAAAACAGGAACCAAAAAAACAAGACACATACCAAACCTTGGGTTAAGTGCACTGATGCGTCCCTTTTGCATACATGCATTCTTGCTAATAATTTTAATTCCCCAGTTAGACAAAACCCAATGAAGAGATTATGTTTTGGACAACAGGCTTAAGGCTGCAAGTGCTCTTCTTTACTAAGCATAATGCCAGGAAACTTTAGATACATATTGATATTTCTTTAATACTCAAACTGTTGCCCAATCCTTTTACATGGTTGCTGAAAGACAACACCTCAGTGACAAGATATTGCTGTTGATTCTAAAAGAAGGATGTGCTGTAGATAAAGGGACATATGTACTTAATCAATTAATTCACCTCTACAAATACAGCATCATCTTATCCTTTAGTTCACTTTGCACGTCATATTCCTTACAATGAAGATTTATCAACTTGTGATAAATGACACTTCTCAATAAGTCAGATAAAGAGTTCAGCTAAAGGCTATTAGCTTGCCCTACCCCAGAAGTCCAGGATCTTGGCAGCTTATCCGCCTCTTAATCACCTCTTGGCGGAGTGCCCTAACTGTAGGTAGGCGATGTGGAGCCAGCTGTCACACCATATATTACACTGAGGTGTGAATAATCTACATTTAGCCCACTTCAATGTGAGTGTATGTTCATAAACATCATCCAGCCTATTTCCCTTAGCTGATTAAGACTCCCACTTGCAGGCTTTAAAGGTTTTTGACACAGAGCGAGTGATGCGTATTACACCATAGCAATGTTTAAAATCCTGTCCACAGCTCTGTGCGGGTGATGAAGAGCAGCCTTTCATACGCAGCAGCAGGGTAGACGCATGTGTTGGGACTGGGGTTGTAGCAGTCAAGACTCAATAATTAACTTTGGGGAATGTCATGCATGTTTGCTATGAGTGCAACGACAAGTGGATTTTTCTGTGGGAATAGATGTCCTGTTGTTGGAGGAGCAGATTTGTCTGTGAATGCCGATGCTTCTCAATCTGCTTATGAAGTACATGCACAGGATTCCACAGCCATGTTTGTGTATGTTGGTGGGATTTAATGAGGGCTTTGCTGTGAGTCACTGGCTGATGACGGAAGTGCAGCACCCTCCCAATTACAGGGTGTTAGGCTGCTATTTAGATTCAAACTACTACCAAAGACAAAAATGCTGCAATTTGTTACTGATTCAAAATAGTGAGTATGGGATTACTTCTTTGGTCAGACAATTTTGAAAACATATTTCCTTTACCATGATTCAGTGAATATAGTAGTTTGAAGTATATGTCTGCCCTCGGTTCTTCACTTCTCTGTCACATGGAAACAGTCAGTCAGTTGTTTAAATAGCAACTACACAAAATCCCCTTCGATTCCTGTAGAAAGCCTGTGGTTTTTCCTGGTTTCTCATGTTGTTGTAGTACTGTGGTTAACTCTGTTATCCACCACAGCCCTGTAGTCAAGACTGATGAAAGAGGCACCAGCCCCAGTTCTTCTAAGTCAGACTGCAGTGGCCCACTGGTTATCCACTCTCAGGCCTCATGTCAGTCTCTGGTGAACAAGTTTGGCAAGTAAAGGGTCACATTTGGGTCAGGTTAAAGATTTTAGACTCCCTTTCAATGAATTGTATTTTTAATTATAACCCAGAAATGTATATATTAGAGTAGAATAAACCTTTATTCGTCCCACACGTGGACATTTGCAGTGTTACAGCAAAATAGACTAAGTATAAAACAGTACACTATTATAGATATAGAAAACTAAAAAAAAAAAAAAAAAACTACACCATAAGAATTATTTATACATTCACAAAGTAGTTACACATGTGAATATTACACATATGTTGGTTTAAGAATGACCTAAGCTATATTATTTGATATTCAGTTGAGCACTCATGTTTTGCAGTTTTTCCAAAAGGTTTTAAAATCCAGAGAAATACTTAATTTTTATGATTGTAATGCTTTAAGTCTTGGCAGGTTGGCCAGCACGAAGAACTAGCTGTATACAAAAAAAAAAAAGTCAAAGAGGAAGAAAGAGAATAAAATTGAGCTCACCAATGAATGGATATTGTCTGATAGGGCTGATTGAGACATTGTTCTTCACCTGGAGTGTAATGTGCGAATGTTTAGTCACATATCAAAGCGTGCAATGTTAGTCATGTGACCTGAAATGCTGTTTAATGGAAATTTCAAAACACGTGTTCTAGTTTTAATGAATAATTACTAATAATCAATGAAATTCTGTCTGATTAAAACAGTCACCAATGAAGAACAGTACACTGCGTATATAGAGACTCTGCCTTGTATGCCAAGCTGCAAACATTGTTGCTCCAGTCCCAGTTAAGCTGCATTTCCACCTCATGGTCTGGTTTGGTTCAGTACAGTTGGTACTGTTTGGAGCGGTAAGGATTGATCTTGCTTGTGTTTTCACTGCCGGCTGGGGCAGGGGTGGATGCTGGGAGATAAGGGTCGCACTAGCTACGTCCAACTCCTCCTGCTCTTCCTCCTCTTAAACAAGGGCAAGGAAGAGGTGCACCTCTGAAGTACTCGATGCAGCATTGTTCTATGCTGACCGTCTTTTCATCAAAATCAGCGGAAAAGTCGTGCACTCGTATCCACAGGTGATCTAAACATGGAGTAGTGTGTTTCTTTTGTTTCAGCTACTCTCACCTGAGAAGTTAGAATTCTTGCAACCAGTCAACAGACTGCAGTTTTTTTTACCTCCACCTTTTGGGATCGGCTCAGTCCCAATGGCACCCCAAGAGGAAAAAAAGTGGGACTGCCTGGTGGAACTGCAGCTTTAGTGTGAGGTTAATCCTACATGAGTGTTTTCCTCAGCAGTACCTCTTCTGGCTCTTTGGCAATGCTCTTACCAAACAAACTGTCAAATGTGCTGCTGTGATGTTTTTAATCTTACAGTTGTAGGTGCATAGTGTGTCATTTTAAGTTACTGTCATGTAAACTAAACTTAACTTTTAAGACGGCTAGAAATGGTTGTTGATATTAAAGGAACACACCAACTTGTTTATCTGTGAAGTTTAACCTATACAGAAACATTGTCTCAATCCAGCCTTTTGCTCCCCCTACTCTGTGATAAAATAGGGATTTAGTTAAAGAAAATGAAGTTACTTAAGATTTAAATAAGAGTGTGCCGAATTAGAAAAATCTCATAAGTCTTTAATTAAAATTTGACCAATGCGCATAAATTTGAATAGCATAATAAAAAATGTAGTATGCTGTATATTGCTGAAATTGCAGTGCAGCAGGTTTGAATAAGAAAAATTTAGAGCACTGTTGAAGAATTAAGGCTCACATTTTAGATGGGGTTTGCATAGATTTCAATAAGTGTGGTGGGAGAGCAAGTGAAGAAGAGAACCAAAGTTTGTTCGCTAACGATCCTGCTGCGAAGTGTGTATGCATCAATAAATAATCAAACAGTAGTGCTATTAAGATGAACATCAGTTTCAGTCTTCATGTCTTGCTTTAAGACATGAAGACTGAAACTTCATCACTTCATAACATCCACTTTAAGCTACTCCCTGAAAGTCAATAATTGAAGTGATTAGTCAAAAGGTATTGAATGTCATTTCCCAGCTCATTAATGTTCATTTTTAGATGCATTATTGGATAAATGTAAGACTGAAAGTACATTTGAATGAAGGAGAGTGGAGGTACTACCAAAAACGTAAAATAAAAATAAGTCCAGTGCTTACAGCGTGTCCTTACAAGCATCTAACATGAGTCTGCAACACAATTAGCTTTATTCAACTGTTTTCTTTTCGTCGTGTCCCAACAGCTCACAAGCTTTGCGCCATTTTCACTTCATCCCCTGTTTCTGTTTTTCTCAGTTTGTGGCGTCAACACTAACAAGTAACAAAGAACCACGAAGATGACAACTCAACAGGAATGCTTGTAAAGAGGATTTTCTAGATTTTCTGTCTTTTTCTCACTCAGCAGAGCTTGTCTCACAAAGTGGAGACAGTGCAGTTGTAATATTAGTGGTTGAGATATCATTCCCTGACAGATGTCAACACATGCAAAACTGAAATACTCACAGTTGTCATATCCTTGTCAGTACAGGGCACCAAAGTCCTGTACCTCTCATTCAAATTCAGTGTGCTGGATGTCATTGTTTAAGAGGAAACTGAATACAAGGCAGAAAAATAGATATGTCATAGATGCCGTGTGGACAGCAAGCATCCATGTGAGGACATGGGGTTGATAGCTGGCAACTTTGAATAAACTGCTACTGGACTGACATTTGTTCAACTTCTTGCAAAACTCAGGATTTGATACTTGATACCACATCACCCTAACAATGGTAAATAGAATTTAACATGAATATTTCGGAATTTGAACCAGGGCTGGGGGATGTGGACCAAAATGTATAATTTGATGTTTTTCAGCTGAATGACCATATTAAATATAAATCTCTTTTTTTCAGATAAATATATATATTTTTTTTAAATGCAGGTTTATGAAGATTAAAGTAGGGTTTTTTCTATGTAGAGGGCTAATAAAGTTTGAGACTGCAGCTTAACATTTTAATTTATTATCATATTGCACTTTGTGGTGCTATTGTGCAATTTGTAAAAGACTCTTCACACAAGATTTTTTTCCATCTGTTTTGGCACACAACAAAAACACAAGTCTGCTGCTTGTCTGAGAACATGAATCATGGAGACCTTGTATTTCATTTTACCATCCACCCTTTTAATTGTTACTCCCACCTTTCTTTCCCTCCATGTTGGCATTGCTAACATGTCTGGGAAAATTGTGGCTTGCTCAATACTTTTTAGTGTATCAATCAATCAGCCTTATTTGTGTAGCACTTTTCATACAGCATATGTAGCACAAAGTGCTTTACATAAACAGAGAACAACTACTACAATAATAAGAACAAACAAACCCAAATTAAGCATTAAAAACAACCATATCAAAATTAACGCTCCTGTCTAAACTTATATCTTGCTTGAAAATATATTGTTTGTTTGTTTTTAACTCGATGTATCCCCCAACCCTATTTGACCCAGCTTTATATGCTCTTAAATATTTGATGCCATAGAATAAGAAAAATAATACAGTTGGTTAGCTGTTGTTGTTTGCATATTTTTCATGGTCCTGCAAACAGGAAAAAGCAAAAGGGATGTTATATTTCCTGTGCCTCAGTAGTTCCTTGTAGGCAACTTTGCCTTGTGTGGCAGTCCCCAGAGCAAAAAGGCGGTGCAGGTGTGGCATGTTAAGGATGATCTCTAGAGACAAACTGACGTCAAAGGAACACAAGCAACAGCAGGTTTATAGAAAACATGAAGGCAGCTTTACAAACAGCATGATAGAGGCAGCAATAAGGGCAAAGTACATGTTTGTTTTTCAGATGGATTGTTTATGGTTTTATTTTCTGGCTCTGATAGAAGCCAGATGGCCTTTGTCTTACTTTTGCTTTCTGTCCATTGTTTCAAGTGTCAAAAACAGGCTTCTAAACTCTTATTTTACCCTATCTGTTTTATTTCCACCTTCCACCAGAAGTCAGCAATAGAAGAGCTCCTCCCCCGGTCCCACCCCGCACCACATCCAAGCCCCTCATCTCAGTGACGTTGCAGAGCAGCACAGAGTCAGCCCAGGATACATACCTTGACCAGCAAGACCGTGGCAGCGAGGCCAACAGCCAGTCAGGACGCAGCAACTCCTCTGACAGTCTCTGTAGCATCCGCACGGGCAGTCTGGCTAAGGGGACCCAGCCTCCACCGGCCCCTACCCCTGCTGCACTCCCTACACCTGCTGCAGCCACTGTACCTCCTGTCCCAGCCCCTCGTGACCTCCATCCCCCGACTATCACAACCACAACTGCAGCTGCCAACACTGTTTCCACATCTACCCAGCCCCAAAATGACACCCTGAGTCTAACTGTTACCCTAGAGCAGCCCCCAACTGTACCCAAGAGGAAACTGTCCTCTATTGGAATTCAGGTAAGAACCAGCTACTAGTGACGTGCATTTCACTGGTCCTCAAACAATTAAGGTGTTGGCGTTGACTGTTTTCTTTTTTTGTGTTCTGTAATGCCTCAGGTGGATTGCATTTTGCCAGTTTTAAGAGAGGAACCACTACCCCTGACTGCACCCCTCAAGTTTCAGTCAATTGGAGTTCAGGTGGAAAACGGCAGGCCGTGAGTATCCTCGCAAATTGCATCTAACAATGAAAGACGGACCTGTTTCCACCTATTCATTGCCTTGTATTAACAACTGTGCTGGAGACTCCAGTGTAAGTTTGTTTAATTTTGTGCACTGATTTGATATTAACAAATATCTCTAGTAACAAACTGATCGAGTCACACTCATAAACAACTAGCAACCTAAAAAGAGTACCGCAGTCTTCTTCAGATAATTTTTTCTTTCCTGTAAATGTGTATATCTATTAAAATGAGGGAGATACTTGAAATGATACTTGCAAGTCTCTTAGCTGGTGGCTAGGTATTCCTCCATGCAATGTGAAGTGAAGCTCCTCGCAATAGAAATAATGGGGTTCAATCAGCCATTTGCAGAGTGGCTGGCGGCACCTTATCTCAGCTTTTCTCCCCCTTATTTTCTCACAGATGATCTTTTAAAAGACTCAATTATATTGTTAACAGAGGAAACCATGTGGGTTACTGGTTTCAATTTGGATGGAAATCTCCATCCCCAGGACAATACGATATGCATCTCTATATGTAGGCTACGGTACGATACACTAACGATTCACATGAAGCATCTACCAATTCAGGATGATGCTATTTATCTTCCCAACACGATGCAATCACAATGCAATCACGATGCAATAACAAAGCAAATCTGTGCAAATTCAACTCAACTTTATTGTTCCTTCAAGAACATAAGCAGTAACATACGTATCATCATTAAGAAGCTTCTAACAAATGAAGACAGATCACTTACAGAAGGCCACTTAAGCAGTGAGGACTCGTGAGAATTTAATGGCTGAGAGATAATTATGAAAGTGAACTGACTGAAAATAAAAAATGTACATATAATAACATGACATCGGATTTTACCGATGCAAAGCTTTTACAAGGCAATGCATCGTGGTTTCAGCGCAGTTTCTAATCCGATGCACACCACTCCAACCGATGCAATTTACCATAGACCCTTGCCACGATGTACTGATTGCGCATAATAAAATGCCCAATGACATTCAATGATATGCCAGCATGAATCAGAGTTAAATGGGATCATGTTGTTTTTGTCTCTAAGCACATTGCTAGTTTTAATCCACTCATTTTTATCACCATCACCCTCACTGCATGCTGGTATACCCTGCTACAAGCTAAGAGGCTCAATGTCATTGATTCTCAACTGGAGTGGGTTTTAGATTCCCGTCCTTGTCAAGGTTATAATCACTGTGGACAGGAGCAAAGGGTCCAAGTGTTAATTTTACACAAAATGATGCCAACAGTGCATCATGTAATCCCTGTGCCCCACACAGGAGTGGAAACACCAGCAACATGCTAAAGCATTTGTTGACTCAGCACAGATTTCAGATAAATTTCAGGAGGGCCGTGTGAATGCCATTGCTGACACAGACAACCTGTGCAAGTTTTCTTTTCTCTCTTAAACCATCGCAAAGTGTTGATGAAGAAAGGTCTCAAAAACCAGAATGATAATAGCATTGGTATCTTTAAAATCAAATTAATTTCCATCGCTCAAAGTCAGCCACCCAGTGTAATGATAACATTTTGCACCAATATTTTGTCCCATTCCTCCTCGTCCTGTCTGAACCATTGCATTTCAAATCTTGATTGGTATGTGTCCAGATGTATTTACTCCTAGCTTTATATTTTACAACTAGGTATTCAGCTACTCCCCATGGATGCAAAATAAACACAGGTTTTTCACAGGTTCCAAGTTTAATGGGAACACCTCTCCTGATGTATGATGTACATTTACCATTCTCTCTTTTTTTTTTTTTTTTCTTTTACTGTTAATGCTTTAAAACAATGCCTTTTCTGCTGCAAGTGCAGGCAGTCACAGCTTTGTTCTTATTATTTACCCTTGTGGCTGGAAAAATCAAAAATCTGTGCAGCCAAGTGTTTCTAAGGTCATCAGCAGTCAGTCTGGCAGCAGCACAGCAGCCCAGGGCACTGATTGATGTTCTTTCAATCTTGTTTTGACTGAAGAGAGCTGAACATGGAGAGAAAATTGTCATTTAAACTTTTCAGAGCAATGTAATTTCCCTTAAACCCATTTGTTTGACAGCCTGCCTTCTTTTTTCTAGCTCATTATGTCTGAAGGCAGCAGTCCACAGCTTTGTATCTCTTACACCTGCTTAGTTGCTGATTCCCCTTATGCATGTCCATTGTGCACTGTATTCTGTGACTCTTTGTGCTCCTCTGCAAAAGATGATACTGCACCATCAGCTGCCATAATGTCCTGTTAGTTTACCACAGTGACCTCAATCTGTTACTCTGGGACATGTTTGACACATCACTTCAATGTCTTACGTCTGTCAGAAGCTGATGTTTATGCATGTTTCTGCAGTCTCAGCCGGGACAGCAGCATGGCCTCCAGACAAAACACAGAGACTGAGCCTCAGGAGCCCCAGGATGCCGCACCCACTGAAAACAACACAACAGCCAACTGCACCAACAGTAAAACGGGGAATACCAGCGCGCCCAGCAGACAGGACAAAGCCATGGAACAGCAGCCCCTCAAAAACAACTCGGTCTCATCCAGGATACCGACCTCACCCCAGGAGAGTTTGGACCCAGCTTTAGACCCCTCCTCCCTGCCACCACCAGATCCCAGCCTGGAGACAGGAAACTGCAGCACCCCGGGTGATGGTGTTCAGTCCAGCACGCCAGCCTGCCTCAGAGATGGGAACTGGTTTCTGAAGCTGCTGCAGGCAGAAACAGGCCGCATGGAGGGCTGGTGTCAACAGATGGAACAGGAGACCAAAGACAACAAGCTTTCAGAGGAGGGTGAGTGAGCTATATAAAGTCTACATATTTACACATGTCAATACATGCTGGGTATTATATAACCAGTGTTTAAGATATATTAATATATGTTCATACAATAAAGAAAAACAGTACTGTGCATGACTATAGTTATTTTGTGTCTGAATTATGACATACTTCTCTTCAGACTTGAGGCCTTTACATTGCAAGGGCAATGAGAAAAAACAGCACAAAACTGCAAATGTTTTGAAAGTGGTTTTTGACACCATTTTCTATACACATTAAAAGCAATGCATGTTTAAATATAAAAAAAAAAATTCTGTTTGGAAGAACATCCTCAGTTTCATAGCACTTCTTGCCGGTGCTGATAAAAACATGAACACAGACTCAAGAAATCATGTCCCACCCCTGATAGAATCTGAAGACCAGGAAATACTTCGCCTGTAAATACGAGGCATCTCCTTTTGCCTCTGCCATTGTTGTTTATTTTGATTGGTCAGTGAGGGAGAAGTGACATTGACAAGGACAGCGCTCTCAAAAGCTGAACTATTTTCATCTGAGAGCACCGGGAGCATGGCAACAGAATTAGGAGTGTTTTTCTGTTTAGTTCCAGTCAAGAATTGAACATTAATTATCAGTAGTATCATGGTTTTTTTTATATTGATCCTGAAAACTTTTATTGGCTTTATTTTTTTATTTCAGAAAACCCATAGGAAATGATAAAGAATCTGATTAATATGCAGAATCTTTATTGGCATTTATAGAACTTTATCAATTCTCATCCCTAAGTATATCCCATGCATATGTGTAATCGTCAGTCTTGCAATCGGTTTTGCCCAAGTGTTTGACAATGCCAGAGTTTGTATGAAAGTTTTGTTTGTGAAAGGCAAAAAATTACCCAACGTTGGGGTCTAGAATTTCTGATTTGATGCTGTGGTATCAAATGGATGCTTATTTCATTTGATATCAATGTTTATTTTCTGCTAATATGTCAGCCATCTGTTCTTTAAAAAAAGAGAAAAAATTTAGACATATCTATACTGCCATCCTGTTTATAAAATATTGACAGGATTTCTGGTCCACGTTGCCTTGCCTTTATGTCAGTACAATAGTTCTCTATCCACAGTATGTTTAAATGTGGTTAAACACAGACTTGTGAGCCAGTTTTCCTCAAATAACTTTGAAATAATCCATCAGTCTGTCTCTGCTGATAGAGGAGGGAAATGGCTTTATTCATATGATGTAAGTTGAAAAGGAAAAATCTTGACATGAAAGACTTCTAAACCTTGCTACAAATGTGGTGGGAGCTTAATTTCCTTCAAATGACTTATCTTGTAAAGTCTTAACAGCCAAATGTTCTGAAGAAAGTAAGAATTACTCATAATTTACCTTTATAGATCAGACATCATAAAATGTCTCTATAAAGGAAGCCAAAGATGTCAAACAGGAATAAGTTTTAAACCATATTTAAAAACAATCAGGGCCTCATCAGTAAATGAAAATGGAGACTGTATTTGTCTCTGTTACTGAAGTTCAAAGACGGGTTATTGGGTCACACTTTGTCCACGTTGGTTCAGACAATGAGACACAGCAGGATCATTTCAACCATTGACTCACAGCAGTGCTGCTCATTAGAGTGGGAGGAAGCTTTGTTATAGCCGTAACACAGCCACTGCAGAGTCAATACACTTCCTCATCTCCCAGAATCCCACTCAGGCTTTTAGGCCGATCTGTCTCTGCAGTGCCTTAAATATGAATGAGTCAGAGGCCGACCAGCTGTAGAGGCTCCATCTGATTATCCTTCCTCCTGCTCTCTGGGTCTGAATTATGAATTCCCATTTACATGCAAATAAAAGTCAGAAAATAGCTGAATAAAGAGTCATTTGCTATCCTCCTGTAGATCAAGTAACTTGTATGGAGATCCTTTACAGTAAGAGAATGTTAAACTGTAAATGTTAGCATGAATATTTTATTATGAGATGGCAGCAATAAACTTCACAGTCAGTCTCAGCAGCTTCCTGATGCATTTACATACTTTATCTCTTAGAAGGTAAAGTACTCCAGCCTAGATCTCAGAGTAGGAGCCTCTTTATGCCATTCTTTATTTTGTTTTATGATTTGTTATGTTTGTTTTCTTTGTAGTGTTGGGGACGATCCGCAGTGCAGTTGGCAGCGCTCAGCTCCTCATATCTCAGAAGTTTGAGCAGTTCAGAGGGCTCTGTAATGAGAACTTGGTGAGTCTCTGCATCCTACTTTATCTCTGTACTCCTCCTCTCATGCCTGTTTCTTAGCCCTTCAGTCGTCTTTCTAACCCAATTTCCTTATCTTTCCTCTTCCTACCAAATTATTTCTTCAGTCAGTGGCATAGAGTAAAAAACAGTACATTTAATTTGAAGCAGAAACAATTCTCTTCAAGCAGAAACTTTATATTCCAGAGAGTTTATTTGGTCATATTTACTGTGTTCAGTTTCACTAATTTATTTATTTGGCTAATTTCATTTGGTCAGACTTCCTCTAGTTTAGATCTTATATTATTATTTTATGAGAGGAGGAGGAGATGAATGGTGTCAAATATTTTTTCTAAATTACAGGCTGTGAGAAACGTTTATTTAAAGGGTTTACATGGGGGGTGGAAAACCTTGTGAATTCTTGATTTTTTATTTTTTTTTATGTGATATTCCAAGGTTTTAACAGTGTGTGAGTTTTGGATATGGTGCTTTGAAGTGCTTAAACATTGTACCCGTTTTCAGTGTCTGTTTTGGATATTGTTTTTTGTAGACTTCATCAGGTTAAATAAAAGTTAAACTACTGGAGGGATGCAACAATTCTCAATAAAATATTTAACCATTCATTACGACGACATGTGTGAATTTAGGTATTTTTGTTTTTTAATATGAACAACTGTCAAGAAACCCCACTATCCCTCTGAGAGGAGAGGCAGCAATATGCACCCACACTCATAGTATGAGGGACTCTCACACTCTAAGTAGGTTGAAGATATAGCTCTGAATTTTTCCAAACCTGAAATTAGTAACAGACTAGCTTAGCAATACTGCTATTGAGCCTCGAGGACCCTGTAACATAATGTGGTTTTTTTTTTTGTTTGTTTGTTTTTGTTTTTAAACCACAGATTCACAAGCATCCTTCACATTTTGCAGAGGGGACATACACTCTTAGAACATCTACATTGTGTATTTAAATAAGAAGATTAGTTAGATTTGCTGGTAGATGAGTACTATACATACACTATATATGGTGATGAACAATATGTTGATGATTAAAGATTACTCAGAGGGCCTTAAATAATTATTTTCTTCTTGATCCACCTCTGGAGAATATCTCGGCCCTCAATACTGTCATTCCCATGAATTAGAGCCTTGTCTACTGTATTTGGGGTTTTTTGGGGGTTTTTTCTTTTTAGTCACTCCTGTTAGATAGCTGAGTTGATCATTGTCAGATTCTCTTCTTTGGTCAATTCCCTTCTGCTAATGTTGAAGAGGGATACCACTGCAGTAATGACGGCTTTTCTATAATCAGACCTCTCTGTTGGAGTAAGTTGTCTCTCACTGTACTCATCTTCCTCTTACCAGAACATAAATGCCAACCCACGACCAACAGCACAGGACCTTGCAGGGTTCTGGGATCTGCTGCAGCTTTCAATAGAAGACATCAGCGTGAAGTTCGATAGTCTCTACCAGCTGAAAGCTAACAACTGGCAGCTACCTGAGAAACCAGAGAAGAAGGTAAGGTTTCTTGACTTACAGTTTTGAAAATATTGAAGTGTTTCCTACAGTGAAAATGATCAGCCTTCTGTCCAGTTAGTTTGAAAATCATTTACTTTCTGCTCTCACTTTCAAGCATAAATGACATGTAGTGATTTTATCAGCTTTGCCAATGTGTTGTTTTTCCAGCTTGTTTTTAGGGTTTGAAATTATGTTCATTAATATGTAGTAATGCTTTCTCACACAAGGGGTCACAGAAATATTATTGACTTCAGTTTAGTTGACACTGATGTCAATTGATAAGCAGAAAAATGGCAGGTCTAATGCCCTTAAAGAATATTATTTGTAGTAAGCTGGACCAGCAATCATGTGCTCTGTGACAGGTGAAATGTCTCAGTGAGAAGCTTAATTGTTTATTTATTTATTCTATTAGTTCATTTATTGTGTCAGTAAAAATATTGTGATACGGACACACCTAAATATCAACGGCAACAAAAGTAGAAGTCCTGAACACCCACTTTTGGATTACTTGTTTTTAATTGCCAAATTTGCTGACAAGCATCTGCACTTCGAGCTCCTTGTCAGTTCAAACCAATTTTTCAAATTTTGCCAACATGTTTCAAAGTTAAGCCAATGCTCTCTCTCTGTCTTTAAGTACTGTAATACCATTGATCATATAAAAAATTGAGATGCTCTCATTTTGAAACAGTAGCAGCTGTAGCATTTTCACTAGGCAACTTACCCTCTCATCAGTAGATGATCACAGGATTTGACATCAGCTGCTTCAAAAACTCATTTAGGTCACAGAATATTGACCAACTAATTGGAGCAGGGGAATTAATCCTTTTCAGAACTTGCACCATACTTGTATGAAGCTGCTGTCTACTTTTCCCATATTGCTGTTTTTCTCCTCACACTGGCACAGGTGTTATGCTGTAAAGAGTTACCATATTAACAGATGACCTCTCTGAATACCACAGTGAACTTTGGCTAGTATTAAAAGCCCCTCATGTTAGTGCACACTGCCTGTTTGTTCTAAGTTATAAAACATTTGATAAAAGGCTCATCTGTCAAAGTTTTTATGAGGCATTTAACCTCCTCCAAGATAAACCATGACTCATGACTGGTTGGTTGGCATGAAAGCTAATCAGTTTCCCATCATGCAAAGTGCAACCAGGAGACAAGCCATTGTTTACCCACACCATGGGAGAAGCAGGCTGTGATGTAATGATACAGGCACAGCCCTGCCTTGGTGTGTGCTTTGGCTTGCTGCACAATACTGTAGTGTGAATATGAACTGGATTAAAGGAATAATACAACAATTAATCATTTTTATCATCAGACTCTGAACAAAGCAAACAAGCTGTAGATGTGAAAGCAATGTGTTTTGACTTGCTCTGTGTCTGTGGTTTTCTGTGTGTAGCCAAATTGAATTGATGTACCCAGAATATCTTTGAGTGTACAGTTTTAGTATCCGCTTAACTGTCACTGCCTCCAGTTTATTTTTAATGTGACACCCAAACTGGATGCAAACCTTTATTTCATGAAAAAACATGCGAAAGTAATAGGGGTGGGCAGAAATATCGATTCAGCAATGCATTGCAATTTTTCTCCTCCCAATTCAATATCGATTCAGCAAGTCTTCTGAATCAATTCACCTCCTGGCCAGTGGGGGGGGGCTGTGCGCTGTGCGCTGTGCACTTTTTCAGTGTTTATCCGGCTGTCGCCTGTCGCAGAAGAAGACATGCTTGCAGAGTGATAGGATTGAGAGCCGAAAATGAGAGTGATTTAATGGCGGTTTATCAGTATTTTCTGTGTAAGTAATATAAAATATTAAACACAACAGCATTAGTATCATTCTGGAGTGTTTCTTTTTCGTTCTTTTGCCGTATTTTCTCTGTGTTTTGCCGTTTTTCCTCATTTATTTCATTAATCATCCTTTTGATCGTAGTTTGTTTTTTATGGATTCATAAATAGTAATTTAAGAAAAATTGGAGGAAGAAATGTCAAGATCTGTGTCTTCAGCTTGACAGGGACTGCTTCAGGGACTACCATCAGTATAAAAAAACTCCTGGACATGGTCTAAAGTAACAGGCTGCAAAATGGACACTAAATGCTGTAGGAAGACAAAAATGTTTTAGTTTATATAAAATAAGTAAAGTTTATTTTTTGGTCATCTCAGAAAATTTCTACATGTTCATTTACAATTGTTTATGAAGAGAATCCTGTTGAAAATTCTTTCTTGTAATTACACACTGTTTTAAGCATTTATAACATAATAATGACAAATACTTGCAATAACTGTTAACTTTTATTTCTTGTAAAAAAAAAAAAAAGGGTGAAAAATGTATTCAAAGGACAATTCCTGACACATTTATTGACAAAAAAGACAAAAAAGACCAAGTGGACATTTATAATTACAGTTTTAACTGTCATGTTTTCACTTTTGTACTTTTGTACTCCATACGCACAAATAAGTTATCACTGTGCAAATTTTTATTTTCAGATTTTTGCTCAAAAATATGAGGTGGCATACCACATATGTTCACATTGGCATCAAAATAACAATTCAAAAATTGTCAACAAGTACTCTAATTATTTGTGTATTTCTACTTCTTACTGAATGGATACTGAATTGAATCACCACCTAAAGAATCAAAATCGAATCGAATCGTGAGGTTCTTAACAATGCCCAGCCCTAGAAAGTAATGTTGATAACTTGCCAAATGGAATACATCTTAATTAAATTTTTCATCTCGTTGCTGTTAAATCAGTGATATAAACTTTTTGTAATCAATTGTCAAATCAGCTTTTGAAATTAGACACTTTTAGGTTTTATGTTGGCGACATGCATGAAAACGTAATCTAATATCCTCTTTGCCTTGTCATTTAGGATGTTGATTTTTAACTTAATGATTTACTGAACTTAAGCGTTTTAAATATATCTCTAAAGTATAAACTAGAAGAAAGAGAAAGAAGCGAGGTTCATGTTCATCACTGTCCAAATACGTGCACACTGAAGTTTGAAGATTCAAATCCCCCACCCTGAGACACAAGGCATTGCCATTAGATCATTTTACTATTTACCTCTCCAGAGGCCACACTGCAGGGCTGCATGCCTGTCTTATGAATCTTGCAATCTTGTCCATGACTGCCTTTTTCCTTGCCTCTTTGTGAGATGTGATCAAGTGAACTTCTGGAGACATGACTGGGGATTGTCTAGATGGTTTATTGTTTACAGCAGCCAGGAACACTCCTGGTGGACTGACACACATTGAGATGTTTTCACTTGCTTATGTGTTTACAGACATGCTTGCAGATCCTGCATATGGTCACTAGTAACTCTACATATATGTTCAGTGGTCAGCTATTCTTGGTGCAGTGCCAGACTTAGTCTGCATCATGAAGACACTTATACATGGAAGCCTAATACATGTAAGACTTAATATATGTGGGCTTAATGCATGGATAACTAAATTGATTTATACATAACTTAAATAACTTAAAGCGCCACAGGAAGTCATTCCTGCCTGTGGCCATAAGACTTTTTAACTCCCCCCTCTAGAAATCACTGCTCCATCAGGTCCTGGAGATTAAACATTTGTCACTGATTTACACCTGTGATATTTGTTACTAAATAAATACACAAACGTAATACCCAGTGCAATATCCTTAATGTCAAACTACCTTATTGTCAAACTTTGCCTTTCGGACAAACAGCGCTGTCATATTGGTATTCAGATTGTAAATATCGTTTTTGTTAATAGTGTAAATTTCTTGGCCATATTTATAGTCTCATTTCTACTAAATTTACTTATTTTTCCTTCATAAGGAAGTTGATATTGCCTGAAGATTCTGCATCTTGCAACCTGCCCACTTAATTTTTCATTTTATTTTATTTGAATTGTATGCTCTTATCTATTTTAACGTCTTTATTTGATATTTCCTACTGCTATACTTATAAGAGCAACTAAAACAACTGAATTTCCCCTTGGAGATTAAGTATTTCTGATTCGGAAATATAGTTAGGAAACCAAAAAGGATAGAATAGTGGAAAGGATAGATCCAAGACCTTAAATTCATACTAACACTCTGGCAGGGGGCCTTCCAAGGGAGGACGCGGTCCCACAGGTCTGAGCACTTGAAGAGGCGCTGCTGAACTGTGGTGGGTCAAAAGCTGACAAATGGGCTTGTTTATTTGTCGTAAACAAGGAGTAAGCCAGCTGCCTTTCTAATGATCAGCACACAACCCAGTCTTAGTTTTTTATTTTGGTATAGAGCCCGAAGTGCTTCCGCGCTGTGCTCCTCAGATTTTTTTATCCTCGGATTGGAGTGGCTTTGCCTTTCCTCCATTTTAACAAGGTGTTCTTCCTGTTGTTGTCAATTTTGACTGGGGTCACATCAAAGTGTGTTATAATAGTATTGTAACAACCAGGTTTTATTACCTCTGCCAAGGAGGTTAAGTTTTCGCCAGAGTCTGTCTGTCTGTCTGTTTGTTTGTTTTTTCGTTTGTTTATCTGTTTGTCTGTTAGCAAGATTACGCCAAAACTTGACATGAAAGTTTTACCAGAGGTGTGGTTTGGTCCAAGGAAGACCATTTTGGTGCTGATCTGATCCAGATTGACTTCACAAAAAAACATTTAAGTTTATGATGAAATCCCATTACTTAACACTGGGCCGTATTTTGTCCCACCCACTGCACCATCCGATTGGTTACACGCTCTGGGTACACGCAGCGGCACGGCACAGCGATCAGCCAATCAGCAGTGAAAGCTGGGGCATGCAGAGTTCTGCTCACAGACGCAGAGGAGAGGAGGAAACGATTTGCCAATGGAGAAAGCCCGTTGCTGTTCCTGGAGCCTTGGTTTCTCAGCAGACTCTCCCAAGATTGTAATAAACATCCCAGTCCTCCACAACTCACAACCACTAGAAACATTACTGTGAGCCCATTAACGTGGCAGCTCTGCTCGCTCGCAGTCCCTCCAAACGTGACATTTAATTACTCAAAACAAGGCTGCTGATAATGTCGATACGAAAATAGTCCGTCATAGCAGAAGTCTGTGTGTGTTTGAGTGTAAAAACCTAACCCTCAAAGTCCACATAGAGTAAACTGCACCGCTTACTGAAGTACTGTGGCTTCGCGCCGACCGACAGTCTGGCGACATCACGCACTGGGAGCGCTGCGGCGCGCACAACACCAACATCTGTACAAGCAGCAGCAAACTGGTTCAGTCAACAAGTTACAAGACCCACTACTAACTAGGTCACTCTATTGGATTATATTTATATCAACAATAATAACATTTCTTGCAGATTGATATTTTTCATTCCATAATGTGGGTATAAAATAAATATAGGACTATAATGTTGGTGGAAATCACAATTTATGGGTGAAAGTGAGCTGCTTGGCGGAGGTCCGCGCTCTCAGAGTGCTTTCCTAGTTTCCTCAATGAAAGAAAATATTTCCAGGTACATATTATGTATTGACATTTAGCAAAAAATATTGAGACATAATTGTTGGTCCATATTGCCTCGCTGTAGCTCAGACCACAGTACGCCTTATTTCTTTCCTTTCTTGACATGTTTCCGCAGGATGAAAACAAGCAGCTTCCATCATCAGTGCCAAAGAAGCAGTCTAAGCCCAGGCTGTCAGCGGGGAAGGACAGGAGCGTGGACTCAGCTGTGGACAAGCAGCGGCAAGAAGCCAGGAAACGTCTGATGGCAGCCAAGCGAGCAGCATCAGTACGACAGAACTCTGCCACAGAAAGTGCAGACAGCATCGAAATCTACGTCCCAGAGGCCCAGACCCGCCTCTGAGAGTGAACCAGCAAACTGATCATCGAGCGAAATCCAGACTCACTTCAAACGTTTGACACAAAGACACAAAAACAAATTTGAGACAAACACACAGATGTTCTACGGATGCACAGAAGCCTGATCCCGGGACACAGAGGGGTCACAGGGCACAGAAGAACAATAATGAATAATGCAGATCATCACCCTGCTGCCATGGGACTGAAATAATCCTGACAGATGTTTAATACTATTGTTATTGTTATTATTGACGTTATAATAATTATTATCTCCTAAAGTATATCAGGACTGTCTTAAATGTGCAAGTATCTTGGAATAAGGACATCCTGTACCTTGTGAGCTGAAGAAACGTTGGTATCCCAGAAGTTTACTCTCTTAAAAAACTCCCTTCACTGCTGAGTCTACCGGCACATCATGACTGCCTGGTTTACGAGCTGAGCTACCATCCACACACACTCAGGACACACACATGCAGGTGTACTCACTGTCCACAGAGTCTTCCTGTTCTCTATTTGTATTAGGCTGCCACTCGTCGGGTGTGGTGTGTACGCTTTACTGTGTAAAAATTCAAAGGTGATGTAATGTACTCAGAGGTTTAAAAATGCAGAGAACCAGAGGAAGGCAGTAGCATATATATTCTAAAAATATCACACTATTACAATGTTCATTTTGTAAATGTTGTATACCAGATTATTTGTTAGAAAGAGGTCAGTGTTCAGTACCAAGGTAGTTTTTTATAGATCGAGTACATGTACTGTCATGATATATTAGCACTTGATGCAATCATTCACTCCGCCTCTCTTTCTCCTTCCTCTCCTTTCTCACAAACGCACACTGCACAGTCTGTGTCTGTGAATATTTCCCATCATTTAAGTCTTACATTTGTTTGTTTTCGTGAAGGGATGCGAGGTAATGACTGCCCAGCCAGTGAGCTACAGAGGAATGTATGAAATGATTATGCATTAACAGCTCATGTCGACTTGATCGCTGCACTTTTCCACTCACCTCAGATCAAGTTTGCCCACCCTTTTCTGTTTGCCCAATCATTTTGACTTTTGGTGTGTTTCCACTAAGCAGTCTGGATCAGTCTGGTACGTAACTGTACCCCTTTTGTCGGGGTACCAAGCACATCAGTGGAGAGAGGAGTGAGACATGCTGCAAAAGGGCTGAAAGATAAATCTTAAACCATTATGATTTTAAGTTAAGCATGTGCACTAGTCACATCGCAGGATGTCATATGAACAGAAGTGCTGCCACAATTATGTTTGATGAGAAATCAAAATGACAGGTTTTCTTGTTTCTTTGACTGACTTGGTACAGTAAAAGTATCTGTCATTATTTTTGGTATTTAGATGTCAACACTGTGCATACAGTCTGTGTCTCCCAAATGTCGAAACATACCGGCAGCAGGTAGCTTTACTGCTGTCATACTGTCTTAAGAAGGGCTGAATTATACTGGAGAAAACAACATTGTGATATTTTGTCTTATGCATCATATGTTGTGATTTTTAAGTGAAGAAAAATAAAACGCCTCATAATGCAGTTTTAATTTTACATACATATATTATTTTTTTATTGAATAATTACATGTTGCTTTATTTAGGACACTAATATTTGGGTATATCTTGGTATTTCAGATCTGAATACCCTCCCTGCTCTGATAGCAGGCCCTCAAGCACAAGAGGAGGAAAAGTGAAGCGACACGTTTGTGAAGTTAAGTTATGCTTGCTCAGCATTGCAGTAACCTAAATTTAACTAGAAGTGCTTTGAGATCACAAACCACCACCAAGGCATTTCAAATAATGTCAGGTGAGATATTGTCAAAAATGTGTAAAACTGCCAAATCTGGCTCTGTTAACAAATCCTTGAAGAAATTCCTGGATCCGCATCTAATGGGTATCCAGATTCAGATCACCACCAATATCTTATCACTTCCTCCGTGTGTCATGACAAACATTCCCTGAAAATTTCATCAAAATCTATTTCTAACTTTATGAGTTATCTTGCCAAGACAAACAGTCAAACAAAGGCAAAAACCAAGCCTCCTTGAGAGGCCTACAAACTAGCACACTGTGTAGGCCTCTCTGTGACTCCCATGCACCAGAGCACACATCAAGCTTTAAGGAAAACAGTATGCCAATAGCAGACTGTTTATTTGGTTGAAGCATTAACAAGATGCTGCTGATGGCAGTGAAACACTCACTGAAGATCTGCCTCACACAACTGAGCATCTTCCTCTGGCATCATGTTTTTTGTTTGACTGAAGCAGCGAAGGTATGCAGTCTGATTGTGTAAAGAGGAGACAGACAGATTTATGCACAATGTTTATTTCTCTGATCACTGACAATGACATCAGACAGACTTTCATTGATTATTAATCATGGCAGAAGGAAAACTGGTCTTTTATATTTGTATCCATTGAACGGTCCATCTGGTGTGTCAGGTTAGCCTATATTAATACCCCACTGATATATGCATCCCTGTGCGAAAGTGTGATTGGTTAATTGATGTTTTTATTGTTGGAAAAAACACTGCATTTATCTGATTCTGGAGTGTCAGAGGAAAAATATCAGTGTACGTTTTTACCACTACGATCTAGCCCTACACTGCAGTCATGGAAATAGAGTTAAGACCAAGGTTTACCCAACCTAACTGCTGAACCATACCAGACTGCTTGGTGGACACTCACCATTTCACTGCATCCTTGTGCGATGCAGGGGACCAAGACATTTCACCACTCAATATTGCATTCCCATTCAACCAGACTCCATGTGAAAGGGTGGGAGTTTGCTTGCTTCTGGAAAGGAACTGGCATAGCAGAGCAATAACTAAGTGCAAGCAATGCAGCAGGCACCCAGTCTTAAAATTTTAATTAACATTTCCAAGAAGGCTTTTTGAAGGATGAATTTTTTGTCTATGAACTGACATCTCAGGTTGAACTCTCAAAAACTGAAACCACTATGGAGGGATTATTTATTTTATCAACACAAATGAATGAATCAGGCTAAATTCTCGAACACATTGTGAGATATTTCAACTCCACACCTACTTAGTGTTCTAAAATTAGACAAACTTTTGGCACTGCTCGATGCAGCGAGAACCAGACTCAGTAGGACGGCTATTCTCTTCACTCCCCCTTCTAGCAGCTTGGACTCCCACCCCCGTTTGTTGAGAATGAAAAACTGTGGTACATTCTTTTGTTTGATTTTTAATATCTGTCATCTAAAATGAGGTCAGCGAAACACATCTTGACTTCTGTAATTATAATAATTAATGGTGCTGGGACTTCATTTTGTGCCAAGATGGCGTCTTATCAACATTTCAGTGTCATTTGATACAAGCTTTATTTAAAGTGATTTTTTTTTTTAATTTAATCTGCTCATGAATTCAGCTGTCTGTGTGCATTCTCAGTTTGTTTCTGCATCAGCCCACTCATCATGTTATGCTCTGTTTCTGTTTAAGCTCATGACTCTTGGATGAAGGAGCTGGTGTTTCTCATGCCGGGGAACCCGAGTTTTCACCAAGGATCCATGAGTCAAACTGAGCATAGATTCTCACTCTTGTATTGTTTTTTTGTTTCTCTGTAAGAGCTGGCTCTCCCTCTACTGGTCAGTCCTTGCGTGACACTCCAGACATCTTTCTTTTCTGCCCCATTTTGAATCTTAAGTTAACACCAAACATTAAATGAAGTTGAACTGGGAATGCTGACACAACACCGAGCTGTTAATTTTCTTATTCTCTCTTATTTGTATGACATCAACAATGGACATGTGCATTTCATTGTCCAAAGAAACCATTAAACATCCCTTTGCTACATGTCCTGGTCATCATTCTTGCTCTCTTTTTACCGCACTCATTCATAAAAACAAGGTAATATTAGCTGACGAGTTAATATTACACACAAATAGATCATAAGGTTAGATTAGTCTTTCTATTGTTACTGTGTAATCTCTGAAAGCATGGCCTTCTCACGTATAAAACAATACAAAGATCTTACCGTGAATTTTCAGTACTCCTTTAACTGGGTCTTGCAAGTGATCTGACACTTTCGTAAGGCATTCAGGGTATGTACTGTGCGTTAGAGTTTATAACTGTGACAAAATGGTGACAAGTTTTCTCTGTTTTTTCATGTCATTTGAGAGCTGGATCCCTTTATTTACCCACACGCTGAACTTTTAACGAGAGCATGACCTGATCAGGGATCTTCAGACAGTTCGTTTACGAGTACTTCCTGAGTTTTTTTAAAAAGGGCTACAAAATGGACAAACGATGACCAGAAGATGCAACTCTGGAGGCAGACGATGCAGATGTGCTATTTAACCACCATGTGGAAAGAGGCAATTTTCTCCGTGTTGATTCATTTCTTGAATTTAAAGAATTGCCTGAGACATTCAAGCTTGTTTTTGCGAATATCTTTGGAGTTTTAAAAAATGGGGTCATTGTGTATGCTTATTGGACAGAAACACAGAATCAGGAGCCCATCCTGACTTCAGTACAGTTATCTCTCTCTGGCTACATCTCTACTGTCCTCGCGGAGGGCCAGCTAGCAAATCAAGCAAAAACTGTAGATCCAGAGTATCTTACTGAAGAGCATCACTCAAAATAAGCACATATCCCACAGACGAAGGGTTGTTTCATGTTATGGTGTAATAGTTAGACACTGTGAGGCCAGTTTCTTTTAAGAGAATAAATTATTGTGATTGCAACCAATTATGTGGCATATTTTCTGTCTGAAACAAGCTGTAGATTTTAAAGGGGACAGCCGCCATATCTTTGAATGCATGTTTGTTTTTCTTGGCATGCACTTATGTGACCTTTTTTTCAGAGAAGGACTTACATTTTGGAACTCACATTTACCAAGCACAAATATGAATGTTCAGTCCTGTTCCTGTTTTAATTTTTTTTTTTTTTAAAGTTTATTTTATTCAGTAACTAGAAGTGCTTCGAGAGCACAAACCTCCACTAAGGCATTTCCAACATTGTCGGGCGAGTTATTGTAAAAAATCTGAATAACTGCCCTATCTTGCTCTATGTAGAAATCCTTGAAAAAATCCTGGTCCACATCTGGGATCCAGTTCCCACCAAAATGTTATAGCTTCTTCCTTGTGCTTTGGCCAACATTCCCTCAAAATGTCATCAAATTCCATTAGGAACATATTGAGTTAATAACGAGTTATTTTTGAGCTAACAAATTCTTTGAAAAATTCCTGGATTCTGATCACCACCAAAATCATATCTCTTCTTCCTGCCGTGTCTAACATCCCCTGAAATTTTCATCCACATCGGTTCAAAACCTTTTGAGTTATCCTGTTTACAGTTTAACAAATGCTGGCAGAAACATAACTTCCTCACAGAGGTAAAAATGCTGTAATTTCATAATTTGCTGTCTGCCATTCTTTTGTCATCATCTTCTATTTAATAATATCACCAAACTGCATTTCCCTCTGGGGAACATCAGGCTATGAAGTACTTTTGATAACAGCACAGGTAATATGAGTACATGTACTCATAAACTTCTCTTTTTCAACCTTAAACCCCACTTTTTTGTTCTTTTTTCTAACATTTTATCTTATAACTCAAAATAAATCAAAGGTTTAATAACAAAACCCCTTTAATTATCCAGAGCCCTGTAAAAGAATACTCTCCAAATGATTTATCAATTTTAAGGATACACAGAAATCACTTTCTCAGAGAAGTATTAACATTTGAGTACTCACTCAGACAAAGTACAGATATGAAAACTCTTTACAGTTCTCAAAAAACATTTTGAAAGTTTTACTAATCATGATGAAAACTATGCTTGCAGTGCATTGTTTGCAGTCTGCTCTACTTGATTTGATTTTGATTTGATTTTTATTTTTTCTCAAACAAGCACATGCATAAAAACAAACAGTATGTGTAATGGGAAAAAAATGGCACACTATGACAAAGTGCAAGTCCGAGAAGGGGCTAAAGGAAGCAAAGCTTATCAAGTTCAGCCCCCTCTTACGCTGTCATATAATTTCAAGATACATGATACATAATTCATAATCCATATGATATTAAAAGATTGAAACATTCAATTTACTTTTGGCATCCTCGTACATGTCAAACCATCACCTGGCTTGACTGTAACTTCCTAAACTAAAAAAAGCCTGACATCATACTCTGACATCACACTGTGTCCAGCACAGGCTTTGTTATGAGTACAAGTCCTTTAGTTCATCAGCACTGATACAGATAGTATTTATGTTCCTTTCCTTTAAGTTAACAGGAAATTTCCATAAGCTGATCTGTAAATCATTTTGAAAGTTTATTATATTTTGACATACAGTAGGTTTACATGGCCATGTCTCTTTGGCTTTGCCAAGTTAGATATTTACAGCATTATATTCATAAGTTGCTGCTGTGACCCCATGCGATGTACTTTAAAATCAGTAAAGACATTACTATCAAACAGCCAGCACAAGTGAGTCAGGACAGTATTATTATGATAGTCAAAATAAATTAAGAACGTTATATTATAATGAGACCCATACCCCCTGTCAATATAAAGTTTAAACATGAAATTGTTTTTAAAATCTTTAATTTAATTCAACAACTTGACCAGTTACTCTGGTGGCATTTTCCTTTAATGAACAACCGACGTCATCGTCATCGTCATCTTCATACGTCACAGCTGTTTATAGTGACCGTGGCTCCCTCTGCTGGTCTCAAGATTAAAGCCTTGAGCAGGCGCGTCAATTTACCGGAAATAATCATAACAGAGATTTTCTTCAAAATAAGAGCACGACTCCGCTACTGAATGGATGAATGAATATGGTGTTGACTTAATTACAAATTGTTTTGCTGTACTTTAATTTGAGCTGACACTTAAAAAAAAAAACCAGTAAAACCAACTCACCAACATGGATGGTGACCTATAGCACTGTATGATTAAAAAAAAAGGAGATAGGAGGTTTGTACCCAACAGTGACAACATGTTAATTAACAGCTTTGTGTTTATAGGGAAAATTAAAGAGCTTCCAAAATACAATTACTTCAGGTATATACAACTACCTTTTTGATAGTCATATGACTAATGTTAGGTTTTGGTTTGCCAAAACTTGACCGTTTATTCCATGACAGCGTTCGATAGTTTTAAAGGTCCCATGTCCTGAAAAATCAGTTTTCTTTGCATTTAATGTTACTCGAAGGGGCTCAGGGACCAGAGGGACATGACACTTTTTACTAAATTCTCAGTTTACAGAGAAATATGCTGTACCTTTCTGAAGAAAATGCCTTCAAAAATGCTATGTTCTTAACTTCCTGGCATTTATTATGTAATAGCTACACAACCTCCACCTATATGTGTGTTTTTTTTTGCTCATCACTGGCAGATGCCCTGACTGTTTTGAAAGTCTGCTCCATGGCCTGTGACCTCCCCTCCCCCCTCACATCAGATATCAATTGGACAGCCAATCACTGCAGAGCAATCTCTGTTTTATCATAGCTTGCCATCACCTCTCCACCCCCTCAGATCTGAGCATTGTCAAAGACATGGGAAAAAGAGCTACGTCTGATCCTCTACAGGATCAGGATGATGTAAATGGTCAAACATACCAAAACATGGGACCTTTAAATAAAAGCAAACTATCTTACTTGTAATATTGATTGTAAATGCAAGTCAAAGGATTAAAATGAAACTATGCTTATTTGATTTGGTTAGTTATTTGTTCATTCATTTTATTCTATTTCTTATTATCGTGTTGTATTTTGTTTTATTATTTTAAATTATCTATTCCTATCTTATTTGCTTGAAGTCAACTCCAAAGTTCATATAAGTTGTGTCAATTTGTTTTATTTTGGAATGATAAACCGGAAATAGTCGACAGGCTGCGGGCTCTCATTGAGGGCTTGCCGATACTGTGAAAGGGGGCGGGGCTTAACCACCAGAGAAGAAGAAGGAGTCTCCTGAGGCGGTGTGAGCCAACCGATGTCGGCATCGTAACAAAGGAAAATAACGAATAAATGCTGGCACCTGCAGAGCTGTGGTGAGTCCATGTGTTTTTGTAGATATATCACTTTATCATATATATATATATTTGTCTGTTTGGACCTCTCCTTCTCCTCAAAAAAGAGGAAGTTTAGAAGTTTGCAGGCCAAGAAAGTCTAGTCTCAGTGAACCGGTGCAGCTCTACAGTAACACTAATGAACAGGATGATACATTTGAGGAACTCATGCGGTGACGGTTTTTTTAGACAGAAAATACAGCTCGGGAATTTAATCTTTTTATAAACGCATAGACGGTCTGGGATTTTAATTTTACTGTTTACTATTGCTCGTTTGATGGATAAATACTTCACCTGTCTGGTCTTTGTGGTCTGTAATCTAAGGAAATCTCTAATTGTTGAGGGCAGGAAGAGGATATATTTGGAAATCCGAGGTGGGTTAAGGCCCTTAAACTAACAGACTTATGAGAGAAAAATGCAAACAAAGGATTTATTACTGCCTTCAACAATCAGGTGGATTTACAAGAGCTGTCTGCTCAGGTGTCTGCGTTTCTCTTGCTTACTGTTGCTGGAGGCTTTGCAGCTCTATAATGCAGGATATAATGGTGTTAATGAAGATATCTGCTCTACTTCTAATGACTTTCATTTTTCTCATAAAAAATACTATTGCACACCTTCCATCTTGATTAGAAGTCACAAAAAAGTAATCAGGACAATACAACATCCATTTTCAGGAGAGTACCAGTTTAGAGAGAAGAGGTTTGTGCCTGACAGCGACAAGATATTCAATATATATGTGAATATATAGGAACATGTCAGCTGGGGCTTCAGTAAATTATGTGTTTCATTTTTCCTGCTCTCTGGCAGGGTAATGTTGAAAAATAATTACAAATACTTAATCTTGTGCTCAATAATCATGTTATTGTAAGTGGCTCTGACAAATAATCTTTTATACTCAGGGTAAGGCTTTACTTATTTTAAATCAGCTGCACTGACATAAACAATATTGTCTTATTTTATACAAAATAAATGTCTCAAACAGCCACACCACTTTCTGACATTTTCATTATCAGGCTAAGTGTATGCTCCTTTTTAATCACATTAATCTTGTTGATAATTATCAAAGTTACTTGTAGGTCAAAAATGTCAGCTAGCACAAATTTGTAAAGCTATTATTGGTTAATAATTTAATATGAACTGTGGCAGAGTATTATAACTCAAAGAGGAAAGTTCATTCTAAGCTTTTTTTAACTATTCTATTACATTTGGTTACCAGTATTACTCTCCCCATTTACTTCTTTATTCCATGCACATGCGTTTCTTTTTATTGACCCTAGTCCATGCAGACATGCTGGTTTATTATTTGTTTGTTCTTTTTCTTGTTTACTCCATTGTCCTAAACTATTTTAAGTTTTTTTTAACATGACTCAAGTCCCTGCACACAAACCCTGTTCTTACGTCTACTCATTTGTTCATCACATAAGTCTGGGCTCACCCACTTATGTCTACTCATACATTTATACTCCTAAGTGCACATATACCTCTATTCAGTCATTCAGTCACTTAATAATTTAGTCCATGTACAAATACTTCTGTCCAGTTTTCCCACTACTATAGGTCATTGTAATATATTTAGATTTTGTGCTTTTGCCAGGATTCCTTAGAGCATGTGTATGTTTTTGCAGTGTTTTTTTCAACCTTATTTTTATTAATTGAAACAGTATATTATCTATCTATCTATCTACTTGCTTACCTACCTGCCTGTCTACATATTCATCTTTCCATCTATATTTGCTGCTGTATTTTTGTTCAGCATTTGATTTGACACTGAATATCCTCTCCCTTACAGAGAGATGCTGACCTCACCTCAATAGTGACCAGACTTCACCTTCACCAGAGCAGACAGGACAGCAGATCAGAGCAGTCATGTCCAACAGGGTGCAGAAACCTGCAGCTGCTGCAGAGAGCTCATCAGAGGGCAAAAGGACTGACCTCAGGGCCAATGAGAAGAAGTGCTGTGAGTGGCTTGTGTTTCCTTTGTGTGCTCTGACTCATTATGTACTGCATCAATCTGTCCATTAATCAATACTGATGCTTGCCCATTTTAACAAAGCCATTGTTTGTAAAAGTCAACAAACTTAATGCAGTTAAGTGTTAATTCAATTGAAGAACTACTGCTCTGTTGTGAGTATGTTTAAAACAGATAAGTTGTCAGCAGACCCCAGTATAACTTTGACATGGCATATTTCACAACAAGCACGGCATCCAGCAAGGCAAGTACAGCTACACATGCCTTGAAAACATTTAGGTCAACTTTGGGCTTGTATAACCTTTACTCAGCTCAGCCTAATTCTATCAGCACAGTCGGAATTTCAAGATATTTAATCACATTTCAAGATTTTTCTTTCTTAAATGGGACAACTCTTAATCTCACCTAACCAGAATATCCTTAAAGACAAAACTACCTCACCCTGCTGGTGTTAAAAGTGCAGACATCTGCTTAGATAATCTACAGTCAAGTCTTCTCCTGCCTGGTCTCGTTTTGATTGACGTTTGGTTTTTACAGACACTGAAAAAAACAGGGAGAACATTTCTGTGAGAGTACTGTCCATGTCATGTTCCTGCCAACGCTGGGTTGATGAGCAGCTGAACTCCGAGGAATATTAACCAGAGATCTAAAAATGAAAGTGGTGTGATGGAAAGTTTCATTAAACTTTAGCCAGCAGGCGCATATACTACATTGAAGTGACCGTGGAATGTTTCGCAATCTTTTATTTCACTGCTGTCATTGGTATGCAGATCTGCCGTCTTAGTACACATGAGACTGTCAAGAAGTTTTTCTTGGAGACAAAGCTCCTCTGAGGAGTTTTGAGTTGGTTGTGCAACAGGCTAAAATTTATACTCAAGCTCCTGTGTGATCTACAAGAGCAGATTAAATCATTAGCAGCAAGACAAACTATTTCTACACTGTCATTTTTAACAGTCAGCAACCACTGGTATTAGGTCGCATCAGAAAATTCGGTCAATTGGGGCTGCTTGGTTATGGACAAAAATCCTTATCACAATTATTTTTGTTGATATTTAAGTAGTGTTTTTTGTTTGCCACATTTTTACATCTTTCTGTGTTGATTTCAAATGACTGGATTAATAGAAGTTTGCAAGTTAATTTGCAAAGTTACAGGTCCAGTGCCCCAAATCAGATTTGTCCTGAGGAACTGAGATTGTTTTAACTGACACTGTCAACCATCAGCTGACTTTATGTCTTCCCCTCAGCCTCTCCTGCTTTTTAAACTAACCAAATGACATGACTCTCTCTGCTCTTCACTTAAATTAAATGACAAAACCTATGAACAAAATGAGTACTCCATAGCATGTGACAGAGAAAACAAATTTACCTGATTATCGTATATTTTATAATTTTAGGGAGCCCAAATTGCAATTGAAGCCGAAACCCCCCAGACCTGGCTTACTAAAACTTACCCTTTAATTCTGTTTTACACAGTATTGATTAAGTGCATTTATTGACTGCAACAGTCGTCCCCAACCCTTTTGAACTACGGCCCAGTTTTATGTAATACAATACAGTCACGGACTGGCCTGTGCACCAAGGAGAGACAATCAAACATGTGTTGTGCATAGTATAATTCACCAGAAAGCATGATCAGAGGGAGCCATGAGCTTCTTTCTAAACCCCAATAAAGACACATTCATGAGGACTCACTCTGTTTTAAACAAGAATTGAACGATGACACTTAGGATGCAGTTGGCTGCAAGTCACCAGTTGACATGGTAACTAATTAAACTGCTACACCTCCTAAGCATGGAAGCAAAAACAGAGTTCATACAATGCTTATGGTGTGTTTGATCCATTGGTCATCAGTCTGAGCTGATCCCATGATTCTGTTGATAACTGATGTGTATTTAATCACTTCTTACCTCTGAATTAAATCTCTCCACATCACGAAGTTGAGCGCTCTTGTATGCCTTGACTGTTACACACTTTGTGCAGAGTCAAATATATTTATGACAATGTCCAGGGCTCAGGTGGAAGAGTGCTTGAGCACCAGGTTTAACCATGAGTGTGTCTTAAGTTGAACTTTGTTGTTTATCAAAGTGGTGACGGAGTCTAGCTATGCAGACAGATGTGTAAAGAGCTGGTCATCCTTTTAAAATAAAACACCCTTTGGGCTCTGCTATTCAGAAAAGGGTAATGAAATTAATTATTTTCATTTCTCTATGTTGTGTTGTAGGAGAAATAAGTTTTACCACAAGCTTGGTGAGTAGGGGGGTTAGGTCAGCGAACAATGAATGTAGAACATAAGATTTAAATTTTTATTGTGGCAAAGAAGTTAGCATGCCTTATGGAAAGGAGTAGTTTAATTGGCCCAGCAGCACAGAAAGCTGTGATTCCAGGTTTTCAGAGTGTATTGTGCATGTCACTCTGCTATGGCACCAAATTCAGGCGGTAAAGTTTGAGAGGAAAGATCTACATGTGGCGTTTTTGAATCTGGCTAATGCTTTTGTCTTAGTACCACACAGCCAGATTTGCCTTTAAATGCCTCTGCATGCTCTGTGACTAACACATCTGGTTGTGTGTATGTTTTTGTTGCATGGACTGTGTTTAAACTGCAGCATGGGCCTCCTACATGACCAATTCTCCAACAGTGATAGTGATGATTGGGTTGCCTGCCAGGGGGAAAACCTATATGTCCAAGAAGTTGACCCGCTACCTCAACTGGATCGGAGTGCCAACTAAAGGTTAGTACAGGAGCAGCACATGCTTGGCTTTTATATACTTTATTTTACAATTAATGTCCAAAAGGAAAAAACATGAAATAAAATACAGGTAAGGGTTAACTCAATTGCCTCTGTTAGCCCCGCAAAACATCAGAGGTAGAAAGTGGGAGTATTTTGTCATTTCTGGAAGGGAAATGTAGAGTGTGGATAATTAGGGTAGTCCTATGACACATTGTGCACAGATAATACTTAAGTTTGCCTAAGGCTGTTTTGTGTTAATGTGGTTGTATTTACATCAATACCCCAATTTATTGTCTCTGTTTGTAGTTGTGCACTCATGGTTTCACCTGACAGGAACGCAGAACCAGAGGAACTGGTTTGTCGGTGTTAGATGTAGGTCACTCTGCTGAGAGTACATGCAGTAATCCTTCTCACTACCTTCTCCTGTCCATCTCTTTTTTAGTGTTTAACCTTGGAGTTTATAGGAGAGAAGCAGTGAAGTCATACAAGTCCTATGACTTCTTCAGACATGACAATAAAGAAGCCATGGAAATCAGAAAGTAAGTAATTCCTCTCTGTGTGGATCCATGTTGCTGTTTTATGGGTCTTTTGTTGTGACTTCAAACACCAGCTTTCTTTTGATACAGGCCACGATGAAAATGTGGATCTAGACTGCATGTTCTGATTAACAAAATATGGCTGCACAGTTTGTCTTACAGTTTCCCCTTATATCAGAAAAATGCTTTGATTCACAGTTCTTTTTTTTTTCACAGACAGTGCGCTCTGGTTGCACTGCAGGATGTCAAGGCCTATCTGAGTGAGGAGGGAGGCCAGATTGCTGTAAGGGCTCTAAAATTGTTTTTCCGTCTTTGTTTCGACATTTGATTACAAAACAGGCCCCAGAATGTGGTCATATCCTCAGGCAACCACGTTCACTTTGAAAGTTTCTATGTTGACATAATGTGTACATCTTAGTTATTTGGCCAATGTTGAGCAAATTCAGGTTGTCTGAAAAATTTTAATGATTATAGCAATTAATTTAGTTGAGTTAATGGCCTTTAAAGGTCCCTTTTCCTACTTAAACAATTTACTTGTTTAAGTAGGACATGACATGACACGTTTCACTCAACTCTCAGTTTATTAAGAAACATGCTCTGTCTCTTTACTGCCTGTTGTATATCATGAAATATCTGTGCAGCCCCCTCTTACCCTCCCATCAGACATCATTAGCCAATCAGCACAGAGCTCATTATCATGGCATCCCAACCCCCTCATATGCAAGCATTTACAAAGGGGAGGGAAAAGGAGCTGCATCTGATGAAGGAAACTAAATTTTTAATGTTTTTTATTTAACTTAAATTAAATCCTTGCTTAAAAGACACCCAAGACAACGTGTAATGGTAAAACACACCAGGACATGGGACCTTTAAAGTTTTTAATAGTCTTAAAAGCAGAATTATAAGAAATGAATTGTTATAGCTTGATACATTTTTACATTCACCTCTGCTTTTGGCAAAGCTACTTCTGTTTTTTTTTTTGTTTTGTTTGGTGGTGTGTAAATTTACAATTTTTTTTTGCTTGGATGCTGGTTATTGAAGTTTTTTTTTCATCCATAAATAAATGTTTCATTGGGTCAGTTACTTAACTAAACAGTGCTTGCTTTGTTCTCACCCAAAAATACAAAATACTTCACATTAAAATGGAGTTTTCACAAATTTAGACTGGTTGGTTGTGCAAACTTCTGATCAGTACGTATATCTTTATTAAAGCTGCAGCGGGATCTTTAAATGTATGAGGAGGGTCTTGAAAAAGGTCTTAAAAATATTAGATTTATCTTTAACATTTTTGTGTAAACCCTGAGATGGCCACGTTTTTGATTAATTCAGCCCTACTTTTGTGAAGAATATTCTCATTGGATGCTGATGTCTTGGAAGGTTATACCTGCACACCCCATATATCGAGGCTCTTGCCTCCTGTGGGTGGCCTGATTCCAACCTGGGGCCTCTTCCAACATGTCTGCTCCAGCTCTCTCGCCTCTTTTCTTGCTGTATTTACTGTCTCTTTCTTATCAGTCAAGACAAAAGACCAAAAAAATCTTTAAAAGAAAAAGAGAGAGACGATACCTCCATTGAGATACAGATCTCTTTAAGGAAGTGATCTGTATCTCTATCTCTTTGGCCGTGACAGCAGCACAAAGTTTGCCCCAAATACCAAAGAAGTGAACAGGAGAAACTTTATTAATATCTGTTAATAAACTAGCCATATTTTTGCTGTGAAGAATGTGCACATATGCATTTCTGGTCATGTGGTTTTAACACTTGTTTTAAAAGAAATCCAACGTAATAAAATGTTCTGGTTTGAGGCAGCCATATTTGACTAAGATGGTTAATCCCCTTATATCTGTAAAGTCTTATTTTTTCTTGTGTGAACTGTAACTGTGATATTTTTAAATTAACTTATAACTTCACTGGATGTGGTGGTTTCAGAGACTGTAAATGTAGAAAGAAAGAAAAATGAATGACATGCTCCAAATAGACTCAGTTTAATAGTTGATCATAAAATCAGTGTGCCGGGGATTTTGCTTCTAAGCATTAGACAGTTTCTCCACCAACTCAGCTAAACCAGAGCCCCATGTTATTCAGTTTTCAACAATAACATACCACTGTAGATTTGTCAATAATCTTGTGTTCTTAACTATGGATGACTAAGTACAAGTTAACAAATCATAAATGATCTACCAATGCCATCCTAAGGAATGCTGCAAACCAGCACCAAGCTGGGTTATCCTGTTAATAACAGCCTTTACCAACAGGAAATTCTCTTGTATACCTCCAATGTGTAAAAGTAACAAGTAATAATAAAGATATCTTTCATTTTTTTAAATCATGATTCACGTCAAGATGGAATATTTTCTCTTTTCTCATTAGAGTTCAAATACACTGTCTGGGATGAACAGATAACGTGTCTTTAATACCTAAGATCTAATTTAGTTAAATGCTTTTTCTTAGGCTCATGAATAAGGTTTAAGTTGTAGTCACTCATACTGGATAATGCTCTTGTATTGACTTGCTCTTAATATCCTGTGTTTTCTTTCAGGTTTTTGATGCCACAAACACGACCAGAGAAAGAAGGGAACTCATCCTTAATTTTGCAATGGAGAATGCGTACAAGGTTGGTGCTACAGTCATGATTCAGTGGCTTCAGCTGAGCTAGTTAATTTGTTGATTAAACAATGAATTAATGAATTAATACCTTTTTTCAGGTGTTTTTTGTGGAATCAATTTGTGATGATCCAGACGTCATCGCCACAAATATTCTGGTAAATTCACATTTACCTTTGAGCCTAATAAAGAGCACAGTGTGGTCTCAAAATCTGTTACATTTTCCTGGTGATACCTCCTCTTAAATGTCTCTTTCATGCAGGATGTGAAGGTGTCGAGTCCAGATTACCCTGAGAGGGACAGAGAAAGTGTCATGGAGGATTTTCTGAAGAGAATAGAGTGTTATAAAGTGACTTACCAACCTTTAGATCCCGATGAACATGACAAGTGAGTGGTTGTTTTTAGAAGACTAGAATACCAGAAGAAGTTTGCATTTTAACATTTTTTAACAATTATACAGCACTGGAGTGTTTAGTTCTGCCCTTGTAGGTTTTCAGGTGGTGCTGTAGTTAAAGGCTTGTGCTGGCAGAAAGTGTCCAGCAGAGGGCAACATGTGCACATTTCTTAAATAGGTAGATTATAGATATAGATATAATATTGTCAAAGAATGTTGTCTTTTAGACCTGATTTAAAATCAGTCTGAAATAACAATCACTAGAACTAAAAATAAGGTGAAGAGATAAGCAACTCTTAACTTAAAGTTCAAGATACATTTTTCCTTTGAAATGGATTTTTGCAATAATAGAAACAAAATCAGGGAACCCTCTTTAGATAGTTGAAATGCTTAGATTTTTTCAATGTTGTCATGCAGATTGGCATACCTTTTAGCCCTTATGAGTCTTTCTTTCTTTTTCAATAAGTATTAATCAGACATGTCAAAGATTGTAGATCTTGCAGTATTAATTAAAAGAACAGTTTGTGGAGTGCTGTTGGTGCAGTAGTAAGCAGTCAGGCACGTCCCATAACATGTTTCAGTTGGGTTCAGTTCCCACCTGAGGTCCATTTGTCGAGCGTACTCTTCTGCTCTCTCTCACCCCTGTCACAAGTCCATCCACTGTCTCTGCATGATCCAACCAAGACCAGATAATGCTCCAAATTCTTAAAAAAAACTGCAGTCTGATTGTTACTTGTTTAACTTTGACAGATATCCCTGTTTGATGAGAGCAGGAGCAGTGTGTGCTCACCCTTTTCTTCTTGTCTTAAGTATAATAACTTAATAGGACATTTAGAAGGCACCAAAAGTAGCCTACAGAATATCAGTTGTATATCCTTAAGTCACACGCAGTATTGCCATTTATATTCATGAGCCTGACTGTCTGCCTCTGTTTTCCTCTTTTCTTTTCCTGTACACACAGGAACCTGTCCTTCATCCAGGTCATCAACGTGGGCCGTCGTTTTTTGGTCAACAGGGTGCAGGATTACATCCAAAGTAAAATAGTGTACTACCTCATGAACATCCACGTCCACTCCCACTCCATCTACCTCTGCAGGCACGGAGAGAGCAATCACAACATGGAGGCTCGCATCGGGGGAGACTCTGAGCTGTCAGAGAGAGGCAAACAGGTGCTGTAAGAAATTATATTACTCTTTTATTTATAGATAACATAGCACCAACAACAAAAGTCTAGAGGCATATTCTGACAACTTAGTGAAAAGATATCAACACAGCTTCTAAATCAGCACTTTGAGATGTTCAGCTGTATGAAGCAGCATGGATGAGATCAGCCTTTTCACAAAAAGATCAAATGCACACATGTGGCCCCCTCAGTGCCTCAATTTGTCCCGCCAGTTTATGCAAACTTAATAAAAGGCTAGACATTATGAAAACATGACAAAATCTGCCACCTCAATATGAAAAAAAAAAATTATTCCCCATAAAATAAAGCTATAACTGCCTGTTTGTACTGCATTTAGACAGATAGATAAAAATGTGACAACATTGTCTTTCATAACAACATGCTCTTAACTTTTATTGTAAAAGTAGCTAAAACTGGCTTGAATTTTGTTAAGCTTAGTTTATGTGGCCCTCTAGGGAACTGAGGCTGCCAATTCCTGCTGCTGTGGGACTTTTTTTTGTGCAAATTTTGGAAAATTTTCAATCAAACATTTAAAATCAGAAGTGGTTCCTTTCATCAGAATCTACCGTAACAACATTAATACTTATAATGCTAAATTTAATCAGTTAAATACTCAATAAAAGTAATTTAATCTGATTTTCTTTACTATTGTGAGAAAAATAAATGGAAAAAAATTTAAAAGCTTATTTTATCTTTATTGATTTTTTTAAAGCATTTACCCAGTGTGTCTTGTTGTACCTATAAAGATACGAGTCCCCTCTTCAACACACACGCACACACACACCCACACACTAAATACATCGCTGTCCAAAATTAACATCAGTGTTTGGCAATGTTTTTACTGATGAAATCCTGATAGAACGGGCCTACACAGGCCCATGTTTTTATCAGAAGAAAAGAATGTAGTAAATGATTTTTAAACATTATCATCACTGTAGGGCCAAAACCTATTATCTCTCTTATATCTTTTCAATTTATTGTTTATAAAACAGTGCTATTGGTAAACTTCCACATCAGTGAGTGATTTTTTTTATTGTACAAAAACATTTGTAAGAACTTTATAAGTGTGTTTTTTTCTCTTTCCTTAAAAGTAGCCTTTTTGGAGATAAGAGATTTGTGCCCAACTCTGACAATATGGCTGTAAATCTAACTTTGGCAACCTCTGAGTTGTCAGAGTCTGGCCTCCCCCGTTAGGATCTCTGGTGCCCTCCCTAGCAGTGGCTTGGCACCAGGTTGGGAAATTTCTTGCACAGACAACAAAGCAAAGCTTCTAACAATAAGTGAAGGTTGTTTAAGAAACATTTCAGACCTGCTTTATTAGTCCGGTATGTGAGACATACAAGGAGTTAACTTTACTCCCTAAGTACAGAATAGAGCATATATAAATATACGAGGAAGCATAGAAAAATAGGAATTAAAGTTTTAATTTAGAATAAATGTAAAACAGGGTGCTGGTTTGGCGGAGTGGTAAAACAACCAGGCACGACCCATGTATATGCTTTTGCCAACCCAGGTTCGAACCAGCCTGTGGCCTGTTTGCAGTGTGTCCTCCCCTACTCTCTCTTGTCCCTTTCTTCTATTGTCTCTCTCTCTCCAATTTATAAAGGCACAAAATGCCCAAAAGATAATCTTAAAAAAAGGACAAATGTAAAAATAAAGAAGGGATGCACAATATGTGTGAGTGTGAATGGTTGTCTGTCTCTCTACGTAGCCCTGCGGTTGGCTGGCTACTAGTTCAGGGTGTACCCCACCTCTCAACATCAGCTAAGATGGGCTCCAGCCCCTCCTCGGATAAGTGGTGTCGATATTTAAGGTAAAAACAGGATGTGTACAAGCTAATATTGAGTGACGATAGGGACAGGAATGGTTTACATGAGGAAGGCAGAATAAAACAGAGTTTCTGCTCGTGTCCATGTCGTGTTTCAGTTTCCTTTTCCACTGCATTTGATCATTGTGCATGGCCTCGTATTGACAAAACAGGTTTATAACTTGGTTAGCATATATAGTTTTTTGTTTTTTTTTAATCTTAAACTTAATAAATAATTGAATTTGAGTCTCCAGCCACACCAAGTGAGGAGGGGCTGTATTTTCCCAAGTGCAACAAATTGTTCACCCCTTGGTTAAACCACAGGAGACTGAATTTTTGCGAGCTTTGAGGTCCCTCTTGTTTTGCTGTTTTGTGAATCTATGCTAACAAGCTACTAAATATATCTTCATATTCTGTGGTAAAAAGAGAAAAAAATCCAATTTCTGGCCCAGTGCATTTGTAGCTGCTTCCTAGTGCAAGTTAATAAGCTTAATGGCAGGTAATAGCATCTATGTTATATAGATAAAACTCATAAAGTATTTACGTTTTAGAATAACTCAGATTAAATGTGTTAAATTGCATAAATAGAACTGTACTGTTGAAAAACCAGTGTGTCTTGAGGGGGTCTGTGAATCATTTCCCTGGATTTTCTGGTTTGTTCTTCTCAGCTCTTAAGTCTCTCCAACATGTTGTTGCTCACAGTTTGCAGCAGTTCTGAAGAGTTTTGTGGAGGAGCACCGTCTATCAGACCTGAAAGTTTGGACGAGCCAGCTGAGAAGAACCATCCAGACAGCTGAGGAGCTGGGGGTCCCCTACGAGCAGTGGAAGATCCTCAATGAAATCGATGCTGTGCGTCATCTTATACATCAAAGATTACACACATACATGTACATACACATGCCGAGGATGAGCCTGTGATTTATACTGTTTTTCCTTTGTGTTTTAGGGCGTGTGTGAGGAGATGACCTATAAGATGATAGAAGAAACGTATCCAGAGGAGTTTGCCATGAGGGACCAGGACAAGTATCATTACCGCTACCCTGGAGGAGAGGTAAAACTTCCTCTCTTTCCTCTCAGTGTGTGTTTCTTATCCAGCCAGCAGTCTGACATTTCTAATTAAGAACTAAATTAAATAGAAAAAAAAACAACTTCTTTGTCATTTTCTTTCTTTATAGTCCTACCAGGACTTGGTTCAGCGGCTGGAGCCCGTCATCATGGAGCTGGAGCGGCAGGGAAACGTCTTGGTTATATGTCATCAGGCCGTCATGCGCTGCCTGCTCGCATATTTTTTGGACAAGAGTGCAGGTTATATGCACAACAGATACACAGTGTATATTTTAATGAAGAAGTGTGGCACAAGACTGCTATAAAATCTGAATTAAGATAAGGCAGAGCAAAGTAACTTTATGTTTCCTCATTTTGACTACAGTCCTCTCTTTTCACACATTATCTACAGCACAAGACAAGACTGAACATGATGAAAAGACAACAAAGCTGAACACTTGAAGGTCAAAACAAGACAAGAAAAATAACCCATCAGTAAAAAACACAAGACAATAAACACTGAAAAAGTACCATACTTGAAAAATATATTAAAAAAGTGCATTTTTTTGCAGATGAAATTTAGTTGATTCAGATTACATGTTTTCTTAATTCATTCATACAGCAATAGACAAATATTTACTTTGTCTCTCGGCTTGGCTTTATCTTTAATCAGGTTCATACCAGTAAACAAACTCACATGACCAAAAAAAAAACCTTGAATGCTTAAAGGGAGATATGGAAGCTTTAATAATGTTGCATATTTCACATGTTGTTGCAAATTGTAAATGTTTCAGGGAGAAATAAAACAATAACAAAAGGGTTTGATTTTAAAACAAACTAAAGTACCATTTAAAGAATACCTGCAAAGAAAAATAAATGCATTACAATTTTCATTTTCATTTTAAAATAGCAATCACAATGTAGAGAGAGGTTTGGTTGAAAAAGTATTTTAGTATCAACTTTGGGAATACAAATATATTGAAAACGTCCAAAGATTTAAGAACAGGGAGTGACACAAGACTTTTTCTGTATGCAGTTTCCTTTAGACTTTGGCAGACATAGTATATGCCACTGTCATAATTTTTTTTTTAATCCTTTCTTATAGTTTAATGACGAGCCCTTTAAGAATACAATAATAAGATCACTCAATATCAGGGTCTAAGTAAACATATGCTAAACAATAGTACAATACTAAATACTATTAATTAAATACTAATATTAAACTACAAAAGAAGTCAAGTCATGCTGTTCCAGTTTTCTGTGCCTTTTATTGTGTTTAACATGTCTCCTCTGTGAACAAAACAAATAGTCAGCGACATTAAGACCTCCCCCGCTAAAGGGAACCAGCAGCTGCCTAAAACATCTTGTTCCCCCGGCCCCTCCAAATAGACCCACCAATGTGACGTCCTGCCATCGTTTCATCATCAGTTTAAGCTCATTGGCCCGCAGTAGCAAGCCCATTACAGAGAATAGATGTTAAAATAGAAGAAGAGTTGTTGACAACATTGTGCCAAGCAGCGCTGATCTTGCCAGTAACCACAGAGTTGACCTGTAAACCGGTGAGAGTGGACTGGGCGCACATGGGAAGGGAGCCTTAAAGAAACAGGAGCTTCAGCAGAGCATCTCAGACAGAGAGAGAATACAGCTGGATCAGGGGTTGTCTGTATATGAAAACTAGAGGTTTGTTTTTAATACAAGTGATTGAAAAGATACCCTGGCAGTCATCAAAAATGAAGATATGAACTTGTTTTGAGGCAAAATATTACCTCATTTTTATATTCAACATTTTTATTGATTTTATAACAGAAAGGCAAAACAAAAATCTCATTTCATATAACAATTATATCACAGCATAATCTCTGCATAAAACACTCATTTAAAGGAAAGGGGAGAGTAGTATAAATCCTACACATCATTTGTTAGACGTCTATGTTACAGTTACAGAGCCACAGCTCTAGTCCATTCTTCATTAGGTGGGGTGTGTTTTCTCCTCCAATGTCTTAATAATATCTGTTTAGCTGTCCTGAAAGCCAAAACAATCCACTGTTTTTCAAACAACAAATCAGAGTCATTAAGTTCCATAGATGAGCTCAAGACAACCAGTTTTGCACATATTAAAAAGATCTTCTTCAGAACTTCATAAATTACTTGCTTAATTTTTTTTTTACAGAATATGACCTCTGGAACATCCACAGGTGTATCTGAACTGAGCAGTGTTTAATTATCATGCAACACAAACCTGGAATTATCTCCTGGATCAGGGGCTCCCAAAGTTTTCAGCCTGTAACCCCAAAAATTAACCTTGCATTGCAGCTGGATCTGTCTGTAGTCGGGCAGATCAAGCTGGCAGAGCTCCATGCACATTGTTTGGGCACTACCTACACGTTTAGCTGAGTTGCTCATTCCGTGAATGCAGGATCTTTACTAGTTGTACCTCGTTGCAAAGGTAACTAATCAGGGTTCCCCCATTATAAAATATAATACTAATTAGTATTAATAAAGGTGAGAAATAATGGAAAAAATAACATTTCCAAACTTTTGCTTCAGAAGTGTATCTAAGTATTTTGTTCTTGTTTTCATTAAAAAATCTATACATAGAGCACTATTAACTTTTTCCCAAAACAAATAACTAAACCCTTTGGCCTCACCCTCAAAAAAGTATTTTCTGGAGTTTAAATGCTTGGATGAAAAAAGAATAGTAAAAGTAGTAAAGTGTTTGAAACATGAATAATATGTGGGTGTTTAAAGTGGAAAATGTGGCTCAAAAACAAATCCATAATTGGTTTTGGGCAGACACAGTTTGGCGTGGCAGCAGAGGAAGTGTTCGCCCCTGTTGAGTCTTTTTAAAGGTTTAACCACAGACAAAGCAGGCGGTGTGGGTGGAGCTCTTACTGGAATTTAATCCATCTGCATCCACACATTGCATGTTTAACACTACAATCCTCAGCAGCCATGGTAGAAAACACAGCATTTACAGTAGAAGAAAACATCACCCTGATCAAGAGAACCTGAACATGACTGGACAGAAAAAGCAGCTCAGAGAGGCTGAATGCTTCTGTCTTTCTTTCTCTGTATTTGTGGCACAGATGATCTGCCTTACTTGAAGTGCCCCCTGCACACCGTCCTAAAACTCACCCCTGTGGCTTATGGTAAGTCCATGACAGTGATAGTCCTGCAGACCAAAATACTGTCTCCTTTGTTGGTTTGTGATGGTTATTTTCTCCTTTCTCTTAGGTTGTAAAGTGGACATGTTTGACCTGAAGGTGGAGGCTGTCAGCACTCACAGAGACAGACCATTAGTGAGTTCCTCCCTTTTTTTATTAGGTTTTGGCATAAACTTTTGTCTAAATATGTCTCTGTTCACCCTTTCTGTTATAGCCCATGTCATGACTACACAGACTGCTGTGATCGGGGCTGTTCAAAAGCAACAGCCCCGTTTAATATTACAAAAATGATGTTTCTTATTCAGCTTTCAGGAACAACATTTCCAGTGCCCCCTAAAAGTCCCGACACCAGATGCATCAAAGTCAATGTAGGTTCAAGATCTGTGAACACACAGAGAAATATGCTTCATTGTTTTTTCTTGTCCAATATGAAAGGGCATGTGAGGACCTGAATATTGTTTACGTAAAGCAGGTGCACCATGTGTAAATAGCACATCCTCTAATCACAGCAAAAATGGCAACAGCAGGGTTAATGAAACGGTTAGAAATGCTGTGAAGTATTCATTATAGATAAACAATGAATATTTTTAATGGTCAGTTTATGTGTAGACAGTGCTGTGTAAAGGTTTTTGGTAGGTGAAAAATGCTCGATGTAAAAATGCTTTCAGAATTACAACTGTTAATGTTATTTTTATCACTGTACAACATCTAAATTAAATCAACATTTGGTGCCTTCAAAACAGCATCTTTTCTTTATAGGCTGACCTGCACAAAGCCAAAGTTATTTTGTAAGATTCTTGTGATGTGTATGAATGACCAATCGTACCAAACAGGTGCTAATGATCATCATTTTCATATACAGGTTGAAACACAGTCATTAATGAAACAGAATCAACAAGCTGAAAGACACTAAATGCTGCAAAGAGTGAAGGGAAACCAGAGAGAGGGATGATGTTTCTAGGTGTAGAAACCTCTTCATTCATTCTCACAAATACTGATTACTGCATCTTTGGTGTATCGACTGGCTGTCCATTAGGGAGCTGAAGTGCAGTCCTGTGCCTCTGTCTTTATCTCCGCCCTGCTCCTCCTCTGTTCCCTGGCTGTCAGGTTTCTGCTGATTAACATTTGTAGACAGAGTGGGCGTTAACACATAAACACATTTACTGAGGCGGCTTTTGTTTAACGGGGTGAGAAATATCCTGTCTGCTGAAAACAACACTAACAACCACTTTTATTTTATCAGTCTTTCTCAGCAGTTGTTTCATTTTACTTTTCTTCACACTTTCCCTCCAGACCAGGGATGGGCAACTAGTGGCCAAGGGCCACATGCAGCCCTCAGACTCTCTCGATGCAGCCCACTAGTCAATTTGAAATATCTAAAATTGTAAACATAAAATCTGAAATGTTTCATTAGTAACATAAGAACATAAAAAATGTATAAAGATATATCTTTTTGATAAAAATCTGGCAAAATCTGCCATGACAACTCTGATAATAGTAATGTTTACAAGAAAACAGAGCTAAAGTTGTCTGTCTGATGTTGCATTCACACACCAATGTGTTGGAGATGTTGACCAACGCTGAAAAGTCACCAAAATTTCGGTGAAAGTACATCTCTGCTGTCAATTTTGCTGTGTTCAATGCAGATCACTGTATTTAGTGTTTTGCTGGTGGAGTATGACATCCCCCTGACTTATGGTAGACAGATTTTAAATGTTTGCTCACGTAGATGTAATGCATGGGAAGTGCGCTAGACTTATGGGGAACTTTGGCTTTAGCTTGGTGCTGCTGAACATTGTACAAACGTAGTGTGACGTCACTTAACAAACGCCATATAAAGCAGATGCTTAAGCCGTTTCACCACATGCAGCTGCTGCTGGTCTCAGTTTTCTGACACCGTGCCTGAAAAATGAAAGATGGCTGTCCCCAAAAGGGGGCCTCAAGTTCTACAACAGAAATCCTACGTCCTACAGGAGTCCTGAACTACCGGTGGACAGGCCCCAACATCGGCCAACAGAGGTGAACTGAGGGTAGAGAAGGTCAGCAGAGGTCAACTATTGCTGGCGTCTACAAGCGTGTTGGATCAAACACCTGAAATGTTAAACATGTGTAAACATTTTTGACCTGTTTCCCAACTGACATTAACTTAGTTCCCCATGGTCTGGCTTAGCTCGAAGTAGCTCGATGTTTCCCTATATGCGGACGAAAGTTGGCCAAAATGTCAGTGTGTGAATGCAGCTTTAGATTCTGTGAAATGAAAATGAATTTTACTTAAATAACCAATAAATGCTCTGTAACTTAAATTAAAGGAAAGACTGAAACTGCCTTGGCCTCTATGTCAAGCTCATTAAATGAAGAACTTCAGTTTTATTTGAGCTCAGATTTATGTTTACTGCTCCTTTTGTTAAAATCTGAGTAAATGTTATTGTTAAGTTAATAATATCTTTGAATAGCAACTCCCCACCCCTTGTCATGAACTATAATTGTATTGTGGCCCTCTTGGTGACCAAAGTTGCCCATCCCTGCTCTGGACCCATGAAGAATGGCTTAATGAACATGACATAAAAATAAGATTCTGATCTATCAACACTACTCCTCTGCTCTTCACTCTTCAGAGCAAAGCCAAAGCAGATGCTGTGCCACCAGCCTTCCTCCGACGGAACAGCTTTACGCCGCTGTCCAGCCAAGACCAGATCAAACGACCTCGCCTGTACAGCGCGGGAAACCCTCAGCAGACCCGCACATCCCAGGCCCCAAATTTACCCAGCATGCAGTTCTCTGAGGGGGCAGAGCTGCTACAAGGCGAGGTTGGTGGGGAGGTGATCAAAGTTACAGGATGTCTAACATGAAAAGTAAAGGAGTTTGTGGAAGTATTTTTCTGCATCAGTTGATAGTTGAAGATGTTTTTTTTATTTCTGTAGCTCTAATGTTCAGCACTGTTTATTCCAAGTGCCTCACCGTGCACCCAGAAGCAAAACAAAGTGTGACATACAAAAATCATTTACACAAATATTGCACTGACAGCACAATAACAACAGAAAGTGCGTAATTAAATGGTCCTCTAACATGAAGCTGCAGATCCATTCAGGCCCGCGTTTCATTAAATCTTGATGGTTATTTAGAGTTGGTAGAGTGTGAACCAATTATGTGAAACTAAGCTTAAGCTTTTTTAAAACCAGGGCCATAATCACTTTGAATCCTCCCAAACCCAGCCATTTTCTGCTTTTGTTGGTCCTCCTGGACTTTTTTTGAAATGATGTAGGTGAAACCTCAACCCTGTTGAGCACAATCAGGCTAAAGACATCTTTTTTTTTTTTATTCAGGACAACCTGAGCTACCAGAATACTTATGCTGTATTTATTAATGTCACATTAATTTAATAGAGGAGATGAAAGAAAAACTGGATTTATAGTTCACATTGAATTTTATACAAATCACCAACAGATTTATCATAAACAAGCCTTTTGACATCTTTATATAGTTCATTTAAGTCTTAATGATTATGGGAAAAATAAAAGCATGCTGAAAGACTTCGCAAAAACTATCCACATGCTTGCAAAGATTCCTCTGGAAGGGTTTTATTTTTGCATCGCAGAGGTATTAGCACCACTCTTGAAGGAAAGAAGTCAAGAAGGAAGTTGGAACTTTCCCTAAGGGTCAAAATAGAGTTCTGATAACATCACTGCTACATTTATTTATTTAAGAAAATGTGATTTAAAAAAAACCCTAATTATGGATTTTTCACTCTGGATCCACAAATACAATAACCTTGTGCACCAGCTGAACCTGCCTGATTCAATGTCTGTAGTAACACAGATCCATCTTGCCAAGCTCCAGTCTACAGTAACTGTGAGCGGCCCAAAGCAGCACAGCCCAATCAGAGACCTCTTGAGCAGGAGGAGGTGGAGCTACAAGCAAGAAACAGAAAGAAGTGACCGCTCATACAGAGATTAGCAAAGATGCGAACAGCTTCAGTAGCAGTTTTACAAACAAATAACAGTGAAGTGTTTCTCAATTTAAAGTTTTATTCGCTTCACTTCAGACATGTTTTGATGAGAGTTTGTTCTATGGAAGGGCTTAGGTTTATTTTTAAAACTGCAGCAGTAGCGCTGCCTAATGCAGTGTCTGATCGGCCCAAAATCAATGTGATTGACAGGGCGATCAACCAATCACTGCCACTGCCTATGTTCTGCCTATTCCCAAACACCTTCAATGGGCTGTTGCCACTTCATTCATAGAGATTTACATGCAATGAAGATTAAGAGTGCAAAACTTATGCCACGAGGCTTCAGAGGCAAGGGGCGCCAACGCCTTTCAGCATCTGGAGGATTTGTTTTACAGTTACAGAGATAAAAATAATCAACATAAGTGTCACTGCATGGGCAATCCCAAGGAGTTGGGAGGCTAATTTCTTGAAAAAAGGTGCATTTAAATATTTGAGCAAATAGGCATTACGTGGCTTTTACAGTCTTTACTTTTCAACATTTTCTTGTCTTTATGATCATACAACTACAGCATAATCATTACAGCAGGTAAATAGATGTCTTTATTTAACTTGATTTTGCTTGATTGGGTTCAGGTTCTAAGAGCATTATTACAAAAATAAAACCTCTGATGGACCAAAGAATAGGCCCGGGTCTCAAGAGTTAAATTTTTCTTGGTTATGCTGTGTTAAAGTTAAGCCCTGACACAAAAATACCGTCAGTGTTTTATCGTGTTTTCTGTTTGTTATGCAACTTAACAAACAAAGCACCCTTCACCAATCCCTCCAGCATGAGGGCACAAGTCTTGTCAGTCTTGTCAGTCAAAAAATGACTCTAATAGATATTTACTTAAAGACTGTAAAGAAAATGGACAGGCCGTGTTTTAGTCCAACTGCTGAGCTCAGATTTGAACATTAATTGAACAGCCAGTGCCAGTCAAAACAAACTTCACTCCTTCATTGGTTTGGTGTTGTGGTTAATGCCGTCCACTCTCTCCTGCAGGAATCTGTGAACGGCTTCAGTGCTGCAGACACAGGCGACTGTGTCCGCAGCTAAAGAAGTATTAAGGTATTTTTGATCCTCTTCTCGAGTCATTAATCTGATGAAATGTAAGTTCTCCACATTAAATGTCTGACTTTTGAGTTGCTCTCATTTATTTCAGGCTTCTCTCCTCATGGGTGTATCAGCTGATGAGAGGACCAGCATTTAAACCCAAACCATCTTCAGCCATAACATTATGAACAGCTGCATTATGCTCCGTACCAGTGTCACCATGTGTAAGATCTCACTCTGATTTTTGATTCAGATCTCTTTAAGCTGTGAGCCTGAGTTTGCACATTAATGTCTGAGCTTGACGTCTTTGCAAAACAGTCCAAAATACAGCCAAAAGTGTTCATGAATGTTCTGTTAGAGTCTTTGGTGAATATGAATATATCCATTTGTTTAGGCACACTCCTAACACTGTAACCTTCAGCAAGTGAAGCTGTGTAGATGGAGAACTTGTTGTTTGTGAATTTTTACCTCATTCAAAGCTTGAAGTCAGCCACGCACAGCCTTAGCTTCTCCTCTTTTTAGTTAACTTATTTAAACAATTCCAGACCGAATCCATCCTCTCTTCTGCAGATTTTCTCATAATTTTATCTCAAAGTTGTTTTAAGTGTGTGAATTTGGTTTTGAGTAAGCAGGCACAGGCTCTAAGATACTGAAATGTTTTGTCTAGTCTTAAAGTGCATCAGCTACTGTTTGCAGTTCACAGTGACATTTATTGTTTTGTTTTACTGAGGCCTTCCTCCAGATTTTGCCTTTCACACAAACAACAGCTCAGATACACGAAGCTGTGGAAAAGATAAGCTGAACACGTTTGAACTCGACTGAACTGATGTCTAAGTTTCTCCACCAAAGTCAGAGGGTCAGACATGAGGAAGAAAAAAAGAGAAACAGTTTTTTAATATGCACTTCCTGGGAAATAAAGGCAAATGATGAAGAGTAATCAAAATGTCAAGAAAAAAAGAAAATAAAGCTAAAATACTATTTTCAAATAAAGAGTTAATGTTGGGAGAAAAAGTCCAAATTTCAAGACTTAAGTTTAAATGTTAAAAGAAAGTTGTAATGTGGAGACAGTCAACCTTTTAAGACCTCAACAAACAGCACATGACACTTGTGACGCCTTAAAAAAACTGTTTTAGACCCTTTCTCAAAATAGAAAGATAAAAATGATCTAGGGCTGCACAGTTTTGGACTCTACAGATATGCAACATGCCGATATTTCCAAGCTCATTATAGCAGATGGGCGTGCAGTGGTGCAGCCGGTTGTTCACGTGCCTCACAGCAAGTTCGTTGCTGTTTGATCCCGGTTAGTCATGGCCTTTCTGTGTGGAGATTCCATGTTCTCCCTGTGCATGCATGGGTTCTCTCCAGGCACTCCGACTTTCTCCGACAGACCAAAAAAATGCCTTTTAGGTATGAGTGTAAGCATAAATAATTGTCTGTCTCTCTATGTGCCCCGGCCATTGGCTGGTGACTGGCCCCGCCTCTTGTTCAGTGTCATATCCCGCGACTCTGAAATGGATAAGCAGTATAGAAAACAGATGGATGGATTATTGCAGATACCAATATTGATACTAATAGTTGTCAAGAGCATAAAGCCTCCGTTTTACCAAAATTGACCCGTCCCTTTCATGTTGACAGTCTGTTTGTGTTAGAAACAGATATGAATAAGAAAAACACTCTATTCTTCAATAAATGACACATTTGATTTAGGGACATTCAGTGATGAGGAAGTAACCCATTATGGTACATTCATACATTTTGCCAATATTACAGCCAATACTATGGACATATTGTATGGCTAAAATATTTGCTGTAAAAGTTAGCAAAAAAATTCCTATCTGTCAGTACTGATATTGTTCTGACAATATTGTACATCCCTAAAATGATCTGTTGATTTTTTTTTTTTTTATCTAAGACTAAAAAAACTCAGAATTTTTTCTCTAACAAATTTTAAAATTTTAAATCTCAAATTCTGCATTTAGTTTCTTGTTTTGCCTAAACAAACAAAACATACTTAAGGACACTTCAAACCAAAAAGCATGATATGTGCTCCTAAATTCACAACTTTATAATCAGATTATTTTATTGGTGGTAATCCGACCCCGTTTGCAGAGCCAGGAACTGTTTAAAGGGCTCCTTACAGTGCAAGATAGAGCAGTTTCCACTTTTTTTAAACGGCGGAGGATTGTGCTCTTGAGGACTTGTAATTATTATTATTTTTTGAAGTCAGTAAGTCAGCCTTTTTTTGTATTGTGCCTAATCATAACAAATGTTATCTCAAAACATTTATGAGAAGACAAGGCCAAGACCATACTCTTCTTTTTGGCCCTAATGCAGTGTTGTAGAAACCAAGAAATTCTTTTAAAGGTTAAAACACAGTGTGGGACTTTGAAGAGAGTGTGCAAAACATATCTGTTCACAAGGATACAGCACAATCTTGAAGGAGCAGGTTAAATTACAGCTTTTTCTCAGCATTTTGCCTTTTTTTCTCAAAGTTCATATTAAAAAAATACCTTCTTTTCTTTCTTGTTCCTTCTTCCTGAGACCTGAAATCCTCCCATGTACTTCACATACAAAGTGCTCATGTATTGAACAGCAGTAGATATTTAAAGTAAATGTTATAAAAATATACTGTATGTTAAGATTTAACTTCATGCTGAATGATACACCCGTCCATGGCTTTGTTCTGTACATCAGGGATAAATGAATTATTTACTGAAGTGCCTTTCTATAAGGACGGCAGAGCTGTGAGGGCTCTGCTCACGAGTGTTTCAACTGTTTTGGTCTGAGCATAAAAAGTAAAAAGATGTTTCACCTGTGTATAGGGTCTGGTAAAAAATATAGATGTCTTAAATAAAGCTGGATATAGTTCCCACAGTTCTGTACATGTTTCATTAAATGACCCTAATTTTACTCTGTTTGGCTTTGTGTTTTTTTCTTGGGTTGTAACGACTGACCTGAAAAACGTTGAGTTTGCTGATAAACTGTGCGTGAGCTCAGGAGTGTCCTTCCTGTTCACTTAAGCACATCACCATAAAGAAGAGAAAAAGAAAATAGCAAAGAAAAAACATCAATGGGCATGTAACCAAACATCTCATGTTGTGTAAAAAGGAGCCAACATCAGTCCAGTCTTCAGACTTCTTCATAAATTCACTCTGTTTGCACTGATGGTAATAACATCTCATAACATATCTCACAGTTTGATTAAAACACGTTCACAAACTCTCTCGTGGTGTCTGCACAGCATCTTTGTCATCTTAAATTGTTATAAAGAGTTACTTATTCTTCGCTCCCTAACAATTTGTAAAATCAGCAGCACCAGGCAGTAAGAAGGTCACATCATCAGTCCTGCTGAGAATCTAATCTTCAAAATGCTTTGACGCCTTAAAGGATCATCGAAGAAACAGATTTAGACTAAATCATAACTTCACTGAACTTAGAACAGGAAAATAGTTCTATATCATTAATAGACTTTCCCTCCACAACAGCGATGAACATCTCTATCGGAGCACCTGAACCCTTGGGGTCAGGTGACCTGGATAACTTCTCTATGACAACCCACCTGTGGATGTGGCTGACAGCCTATTTAAACCCCTGGCAACCACTCACATTGATTTTTCTGATTTCACTTAGAGCAGCGCGGCATGTGCCGCTGTGCATGTTTAAGACAATCTGTCTGCCTTTCTGTCCTTCAGAAACTCAACAATACAGTCTGTGCCAATCATCTTGTGGGATGAGAGAGGGTGAGGCCTCTGAGCGGCTGTTGAGTTTTGTCTTCTGTAAATTCCTGTTGTCACAGACTTGGTGTTGGGACCCTGTCTCTGTGAAGAGATTTCCACTTTGAGTAACATTTGGTCCTTTTTCTCAGTTCATGAGGGCAATAACAGAAGGCTCTGAGTTTGTAGCTGTCATTGGACTTCTCTCTGTAAACTGTAATTGTCTCCATGCAGGTATTTCTCACATTACCAACACAGGGCTCTCTATTTGGTCCTGTTTGGCCATTGAAAAAGTATCTCTGTCAGTCCTTTCCCAACAAGTTCACACCAAACACATGCATTACCTCAAGAGCAAACAACAGGCTTCCTAGAGAGCTGCTGGGTGTGTGTGAGTGTGCTGAAGCTTCCACACTGAGATCTCACAAGAGTGATTTGACATCTTGTCTAAAGGTCAAGTTTGTGTGGTGTGTGGAGTTCGGTTGCCTGCTGGAGATGGACATGATGTGTGTGTGTATTGTCTGGGGGAGGAACATGCTGCTGCAGCTGTAGATATTCCTTTCTCCTGTGTGGGCTGTTTCATTCTGCCAGCACATGCCCTAAAGGCTCGACTGAGTGTGTTTAGTCTTAAGCGTAGGTGGAGCACAGTGCCACCTGCTGTACCCCAGCAGTCTAAGCACCTCAAAGTGGTTGATCTTGAAGGTGGCTCCTCTGTCGGACTCGCCACAATCATCCATCCAGGTTGTTTTTTTCCTGACAACAGGATTTCCTGACAACAGGATTGAAAAAAATTTTCAAAAACATGGCTTCTTGGGATATTTTCAGGCAAAAAACATGCTGGTGCAGATGGTTGGTCATATCTGGCCTACAAATGCCCTTGTAAGCCTATTTCCTCAAGTCCAACTTTGAAAAAGACCCACATGCTAACATATGACTTTTTGTGATTTGGGACTCCGAAAAGAACAGATGCTCAAACATGACTTTTTGGGTGTAAAACAGGCCAAAAAACATGCTGGTGCAGACAGTTTTGTCATATTTGGCTTCAAAATGGACTTATGAGCCTTTTTCTCTCAGCTCAGAATTTGAAAAAACACTAAGGCTAACATATGATTTTCCCATTTCGGACTCTGACAAAAAATATGCTCAAACATGACTTTTTGGGTGTAAAACAGGCCAAAAAACATGCTGGTGCAGACAGTTTTGTCATATTTGGCTTCAAAATGGACTTATGAGCCTTTTTCTCTCAGCTCAGAATTTGAAAAAACACTAAGGCTAACATATGACTTTTTTCCCATTTCAGACTCCAAAAAAAAGTATGATCAAACATGACTTTTTGGGTGTAAAACAGGCCAAAAAACATGCTGGTGCAGACAGTTTTGTCATATTTGGCTTCAAAATGGACTAATGAGCCTTTTTCTCTCAGCTCAGAATTTGAAAAAACACTAAGGCTAACATATGATTTTCCCATTTCAAACTCTGACAAAAAATATGATCAAACATGACTTTTTGGGTGTAAAACAGGCCAAAAAACATGCTGGTGCAGACAGTTTTGTCATATTTGGCTTCAAAATGGACTTATGAGCCTTTTTCTCTCAGCTCAGGATTTGAAAAAACACTAAGCTAACATATGACTTTTTTCCCATTTCGGACTCCGACAAAAAATATGCTCAAACATGACTTTTTGGGTGTAAAACAGGCCAAAAAACATGCTGGTGCAGACAGTTTTGTCATATTGGCTTCAAAATGGACTTACGAGCCTTTTTCTCTCAGCTCAGAATTTGAAAAAACACTAAGGCTAACATATGACTTTTTTCCCATTTCAGACTCCAAAAAAAAGTATGCTCAAACATGACTTTTTGGGTGTAAAACAGGCCAGAAGACATGCTGGTGCAGACAGTTTTGTCATATTTGGCTTCAAAATGGACTTATGAGCCTTTTTCTCTCAGCTCAGAATTTGAAAAAACACTAAGGCTAACATATGATTTTCCCATTTCGGACTCTGACAAAAAATATGATCAAACATGACTTTTTGGGTGTAAAACAGGCCAAAAAACATGCTGGTGCAGACAGTTTTGTCATATTTGGCTTCAAAATGGACTTATGAGCCTTTTTCTCTCAGCTCAGAATTTGAAAAAACACTAAGGCTAACATATGACGTTTTTCCCATTTCGGACTCCAAAAAAAAGTATGCTCAAACATGACTTTTTGGGTGGAAAACAGGCCAAAAAACATGCTGGTGCAGACAGTTTTGTCATATTTGGCTTCAAAATGGACTTATGAGCCTTTTTCTCTCAGCTCAGAATTTGAAAAAACACTAAGGCTAACATATGATTTTCCCATTTCGGACTCTGACAAAAAATATGCTCAAACATGACTTTTTGGGTGGAAAACAGGCCAAAAAACATGCTGGTGCAGACAGTTTTGTCATATTTGGCTTCAAAATGGACTCATGAGCCTTTTTCTTTCAGTTCAGAATTTGAAAAAACACTAAGGCTAACATATGACTTTTTTCCCATTTCGGACTCCGACAAAAAATATGCTCAAACATGACTTTTTGGGTGTAAAACAGGCCAAGAAACATGCTGGTGCAGACGATTTTGTCATATTTGGCGTCAAAATGGACCTCTGAGCCTTTTTCTCTCAGCTCAGGATTTGAAAACAACACTAAGGCTAACATATGACTTTTATTCCCATTTCGGACCCCGACAAAAAATATGCTCAAACATGACTTTTTGGGTGTAAAACAGGCCAAAAAACATGCTGGCAGCAGACGGTTTTGTCATATTTGGCTTCAAAATGGATTATGAGCCTTTTTCTCTCAGCTCAGGATTTGAAAAAACACTAAGGCTAACATATGACTTTTTTCCCATTTCAAACTCTGACAAAAAATATGCTCAAACATGACTTTTTGGGTGTAAAACAGGCCAAAAAACATGCTGGCACAGACGATTTTGTCATATTTGGCTTCAAAATGGACTTATGAGCCTTTTTCTCTCAGCTCAGGATTTGAAAAAACACTAAGGCTAACATATGACTTTTTTCCCATTTCAAACTCTGACAAAAAATATGCTCAAACATGACTTTTTGGGTGGAAAACAGGCCAAAAAACATGCTGGTGCAGACGGTTTTGTCATATTTGGCTTCAAAATGGACTTATGAGCCTTTTTCTCTCAGCTCAGGATTTGAAAAAACACTAAGGCTAACATATGACGTTTTTCCCATTTCGGACTCCGACAAAAAATATGCTCAAACATGACTTTTTGGGTGTAAAACAGGCCAAAAAACATGCTGGCACAGACGATTTTGTCATATTTGGCTTCAAAATGGACTTAAGAGCCTTTTTCTCTCAGCTCAGGATTTGAAAAAACACTAAGGCTAACATATGACTTTTTTCCCATTTCAAACTCTGACAAAAAATATGCTCAAACATGACTTTTTGGTTGTAAAACAGGCCAAAAAACATGCTGGTGCAGACAGTTTTGTCATATTTGGCTTCAAAATGGACTTATGAGCCTTTTTCTCTCAGCTCAGGATTTGAAAAAACACTAAGGCTAACATATGACTTTTTTCCCATTTCGGACTCTGACAAAAAATATGCTCAAACATGACTTTTTGGGTGTAAAACAGGCCAAAAAACATGCTGGTGCAGACGGTTTTGTCATATTTGGCTTCAAAATTCATTCATGAGCCTTTTTCTCTCAGCTCAGGATTTGAAAAAACACTAAGGCTAACATATGACTTTTTTCCCATTTCGGACTCCGACAAAAAATATGCTCAAACATGACTTTTTGGGTGTAAAACAGGCCAAAAAACATGCTGGTGCAGACGGTTTTGTCATATTTGGCTTCAAAATGGACTTATGAGCCTTTTTCTCTCAGCTCAGGATTTGAAAAAACACTAAGGCTAACATATGACTTTTTTCCCATTTCGGACTCCGACAAAAAATATGCTCAAACATGACTTTTTAGGTGTAAAACAGGCCAAAAAACATGCTGGTGCAGACGGTTTTGTCATATTTGGCTTCAAAATGGACTTATGAGCCTTTTTCTCTCAGCTCAGGATTTGAAAAAACACTAAGGCTAACATATGACTTTTTTCCCATTTCAAACTCCGACAAAAAATATGCTCAAACATGACTTTTTAGGTGTAAAATAGGCCAAAAAACATGCTGGTGCAGACGGTTTTGTCATATTTGGCTTCAAAATGGACTTATGAGCCTTTTTCTCTCAGCTCAGGATTTGAAAAAACACTAAGGCTAACATATGACTTTTTTCCCATTTCGGACTCCGACAAAAAACATGCTGGTGCAGACAGTGTTGTCATATTTGGCTTCAAAATGGACTTATGAGCCGTTTTCTCTCAGCTCAGGATTTGAAAAAACACTAAGGCTAACATATGACTTTTTTCCCATTTCGGACTCCGACAAAAAATATGCTCAAACATGACTTTTTGGGTGTAAAACAGGCCAAAAAACATGCTGGTGCAGACGGTTTTGTCATATTTGGCTTCAAAATTCATTCATGAGCCTTTTTCCCTCAGCTCAGGATTTGAAAAAACACTAAGGCTAACATATGACTTCTTCCCATTTCAAATTCTGCCAAAAAAAAGTAAGCTCAAACATGACTTTTTGGGTGTAAAACAGGCCAAAAAACATGCTGGTGCAGACAGTATTGTCATATTTGGCTTCAAAATGGACTTATGAGCCTTTTTCTCTCAGCTCAGGATTTGAAAAAACACTAAGGCTAACATATGACTTTTTTCCCATTTCGGACTCCGACAAAAAATATGCTCAAACATGACTTTTTGGGTGTAAAACAGGCCAAAAAACATGCTGGTGCAGACGGTTTTGTCATATTTGGCTTCAAAATTCATTCATGAGCCTTTTTCTCTCAGCTCAGGATTTGAAAAAACACTAAGGCTAACATATGACTTTTTTCCCATTTCGGTCTCCAAAAATAATATGCTCAAACATGACTTTTTGGGTGTAAAACAGGCCAAAAAACATGCTGGTGCAGACGGTTTTGTCATATTTGGCTTCAAAATTCATTCATGAGCCTTTTTCTCTCAGCTCAGGATTTGAAAAAACACTAAGGCTAACATATGACTTTTTTCCCATTTCAAACTCCGACAAAAAATATGCTCAAACATGACTTTTTGGGTGTAAAACAGGCCAAAAAACATGCTGGTGCAGACAGTTTTGTCATATTTGGCTTCAAAATGGACTTATGAGCCTTTTTCTCTCAGCTCAGGATTTGAAAAAACACTAAGGCTAACATATGACTTTTTTCCCATTTCGGACTCCGACAAAAAATATGCTCAAACATGACTTTTTAGGTGTAAAACAGGCCAAAAAACATGCTGGTGCAGACAGTTTTGTCATATTTGGCTTCAAAATGGACTTATGAGCCTTTTTCTCTCAGCTCAGGATTTGAAAAAACACTAAGGCTAACATATGACTTTTTTCCCATTTCAATCTCCGACAAAAAATATGCTCAAACATGACTTTTTGGGTGTAAAACAGGCCAAAAAACATGCTGGTGCAGACAGTTTTGTCATATTTGGCTTCAAAATCAACTCATGAGCCTTTTTCCCTCAGCTCAGGATTTGAAAAAAAACTAAGGCTAACATATGACTTTTTTCCCATTTCAAACTCCAACAAAAAATATGCTCAAACATGACTTTTTGGGTGTAAAACAGGCCAAAAAACATGCTGGTGCAGACGGTTTTGTCATATTTGGCTTCAAAATTCATTCATGAGCCTTTTTCTCTCAGCTCAGGATTTGAAAAAACACTAAGGCTAACATATGACTTTTTTCCCATTTCAAACTCTGACAAAAAATATGCTCAAACATGACTTTTTGGGTGTAAAACAGGCCAAAAAACATGCTGGTGCAGACGATTTTGTCATATTTGGCTTCAAAATGGACTTATGAGCCTTTTTCTCTCAGCTCAGGATTTGAAAAAACACTAAGGCTAACATATGACTTTTTTCCCATTTCAAACTCTGACAAAAAATATGCTCAAACATGACTTTTTGGGTGGAAAACAGGCCAAAAAACATGCTGGTGCAGACGGTTTTGTCATATTTGGCTTCAAAATGGACTTATGAGCCTTTTTCTCTCAGCTCAGGATTTGAAAAAACACTAAGGCTAACATATGACGTTTTTCCCATTTCGGACTCCGACAAAAAATATGCTCAAACATGACTTTTTGGGTGTAAAACAGGCCAAAAAACATGCTGGCACAGACGATTTTGTCATATTTGGCTTCAAAATGGACTTAAGAGCCTTTTTCTCTCAGCTCAGGATTTGAAAAAAACACTAAGGCTAACATATGACTTTTTTCCCATTTCGGACTCCGACAAAAAACATGCTGGTGCAGACAGTTTTGTCATATTTGGCTTCAAAATGGACTTATGAGCCGTTTTCTCTCAGCTCAGGATTTGAAAAAACACTAAGGCTAACATATGACTTTTTTCCCATTTCGGACTCCGACAAAAAATATGCTCAAACATGACTTTTTGGGTGTAAAACAGGCCAAAAAACATGCTGGTGCAGACGGTTTTGTCATATTTGGCTTCAAAATGGACTTATGAGCCTTTTTCTCTCAGCTCAGGATTTGAAAAAACACTAAGGCTAACATATGACTTTTTTCCCATTTCAAACTCCGACAAAAAATATGCTCAAACATGACTTTTTAGGTGTAAAATAGGCCAAAAAACATGCTGGTGCAGACGGTTTTGTCATATTTGGCTTCAAAATGGACTTATGAGCCTTTTTCTCTCAGCTCAGGATTTGAAAAAACACTAAGGCTAACATATGACTTTTTTCCCATTTCGGACTCCGACAAAAAACATGCTGGTGCAGACAGTGTTGTCATATTTGGCTTCAAAATGGACTTATGAGCCGTTTTCTCTCAGCTCAGGATTTGAAAAAACACTAAGGCTAACATATGACTTTTTTCCCATTTCGGACTCCGACAAAAAATATGCTCAAACATGACTTTTTGGGTGTAAAACAGGCCAAAAAACATGCTGGTGCAGACGGTTTTGTCATATTTGGCTTCAAAATTCATTCATGAGCCTTTTTCTCTCAGCTCAGGATTTGAAAAAACACTAAGGCTAACATATGACTTCTTCCCATTTCAACTCTGCCAAAAAAAAGTATGCTCAAACATGACTTTTTGGGTGTAAAACAGGCCAAAAAACATGCTGGTGCAGACAGTTTTGTCATATTTGGCTTCAAAATGGACTTATGAGCCTTTTTCTCTCAGCTCAGGATTTGAAAAAACACTAAGGCTAACATATGACTTTTTTCCCATTTCGGACTCCAAAAAAAAAATGCTCAAACATGACTTTTTGGGTGTAAAACAGGCCAAAAAACATGCTGGTGCAGACGGTTTTGTCATATTTGGCTTCAAAATTCATTCATGAGCCTTTTTCTCTCAGCTCAGGATTTGAAAAAACACTAAGGCTAACATATGACTTTTTTCCCATTTCGGACTCCGACAAAAAATATGCTCAAACATGACTTTTTGGGTGTAAAACAGGCCAAAAAACATGCTGGTGCAGACGGTTTTGTCATATTTGGCTTCAAAATTCATTCATGAGCCTTTTTCTCTCAGCTCAGCTCTCAGGTCATGACTTTTTTCCCATTTCGGACTCCAAAAAAAAGTATGCTCAAACATGACTTTTTGGGTGTAAAACAGGCCAAAAAACATGCTGGTGCAGACGGTTTTGTCATATTTGGCTTCAAAATTCATTCATGAGCCTTTTTCTCTCAGCTCAGGATTTGAAAAAACACTAAGGCTAACATATGACTTTTTTCCCATTTCAAACTCCGACAAAAAATATGCTCAAACATGACTTTTTGGGTGTAAAACAGGCCAAAAAACATGCTGGTGCAGACGGTTTTGTCATATTTGGCTTCAAAATGGACTTATGAGCCTTTTTCTCTCAGCTCAGGATTTGAAAAAACACTAAGGCTAACATATGACTTTTTTCCCATTTCGGACTCCGACAAAAAATATGCTCAAACATGACTTTTTGGGTGTAAAACAGGCCAAAAAACATGCTGGTGCAGACAGTTTTGTCATATTTGGCTTCAAAATGGACTTATGAGCCTTTTTCTCTCAGCTCAGGATTTGAAAAAACACTAAGGCTAACATATGACTTTTTTCCCATTTCAGACTCCGACAAAAAATATGCTCAAACATGACTTTTTGGGTGTAAAACAGGCCAAAAAACATGCTGGTGCAGACAGTTTTGTCATATTTGGCTTCAAAATGGACTCATGAGCCTTTTTCTCTCAGCTCAGGATTTGAAAAAACACTAAGGCTAACATATGACTTTTTTCCCATTTCGAACTCCGACAAAAAATATGCTCAAACATGACTTTTTGGGTGTAAAACAGGCCAAAAAACATGCTGGTGCAGACGGTTTGGTCATATTTGGCTTCAAAATGGATTCATGAGCCTTTTTCTCTCAGCTCAGGATTTGAAAAAACACTAAGGCTAACATATGACTTTTTTCCCATTTCGGACTCCGACAAAAAATATGCTCAAACATGACTTTTTGGGTGTAAAACAGGCCAAAAAACATGCTGGTGCAGACGGTTTTGTCATATTTGGCTTCAAAATGGACTTATGAGCCTTTTTCTCTCAGCTCAGGATTTGAAAAAACACTAAGGCTAACATATGACTTTTTTCCCATTTCGAACTCCGACAAAAAATATGCTCAAACATGACTTTTTGGGTGTAAAACAGGCCAAAAAACATGCTGGTGCAGACAGTTTTGTCATATTTGGCTTCAAAATGGACTCATGAGCCTTTTTCCCTCAGCTCAGGATTTGAAAAAACACTAAGGCTAACATATGACTTTTTTCCCATTTCAAACTCCGACAAAAAATATGCTCAAACATGACTTTTTGGGTGTAAAACAGGCCAAAAAACATGCTGGTGCAGACGGTTTTGTCATATTTGGCTTCAAAATGGACTTATGAGCCTTTTTCTCTCAGCTCAGGATTTGAAAAAACACTAAGGCTAACATATGACTTTTTTCCCATTTCGGACTCCGACAAAAAATATGCTCAAACATGACTTTTTGGGTGTAAAACAGGCCAAAAAACATGCTGGTGCAGACAGTGTTGTCATATTTGGCTTCAAAATGGACTTATGAGCCTTTTTCTCTCAGCTCAGGATTTGAAAAAACACTAAGGCTAACATATGACTTTTTTCCCATTTCGGACTCCGACAAAAAATATGCTCAAACATGACTTTTTGGGTGTAAAACAGGCCAAAAAACATGCTGGTGCAGACAGTTTTGTCATATTTGGCTTCAAAATGGACTTATGAGCCTTTTTCTCTCAGCTCAGGATTTGAAAAAACACTAAGGCTAACATATGACTTTTTTCCCATTTCAAACTCCGACAAAAAATATGCTCAAACATGACTTTTTGGGTGTAAAACAGGCCAAAAAACATGCTGGTGCAGACAGTTTTGTCATATTTGGCTTCAAAATGGACTTATGAGCCTTTTTCTCTCAGCTCAGGATTTGAAAAAACACTAAGGCTAACATATGACTTTTTTCCCATTTCGGACTCCAAAAAAAAGTATGCTCAAACATGACTTTTTGGGTGTAAAACAGGCCAAAAAACATGCTGGTGCAGACAGTGTTGTCATATTTGGCTTCAAAATGGACTTATGAGCCTTTTCTCTCAGCTCAGGATTTGAAAAAACACTAAGGCTAACATATGACTTTTTTCCCATTTCAAACTCCGACAAAAAATATGCTCAAACATGACTTTTTGGGTGTAAAACAGGCCAAAAAACATGCTGGTGCAGACAGTTTTGTCATATTTGGCTTCAAAATGGACTTATGAGCCTTTTTCTCTCAGCTCAGGATTTGAAAAAACACTAAGGCTAACATATGACTTTTTTCCCATTTCGGACTCCGACAAAAAATATGCTCAAACATGACTTTTTGGGTGTAAAACAGGCCAAAAAACATGCTGGTGCAGACGGTTTTGTCATATTTGGCTTCAAAATAGACTTATGAGCCTTTTTCTCTCAGCTCAGGATTTGAAAAAACACTAAGGCTAACATATGACTTTTTTCCCATTTCGGACTCCGACAAAAAATATGCTCAAACATGACTTTTTGGGTGTAAAACAGGCCAAAAAACATGCTGGTGCAGACGGTTTTGTCATATTTGGCTTCAAAATGGACTTATGAGCCTTTTTCTCTCAGCTCAGGATTTGAAAAAACACTAAGGCTAACATATGACTTTTTTCCCATTTCGGACTCCAAAAAAAGTATGCTCAAACATGACTTTTTGGGTGTAAAACAGGCCAAAAAACATGCTGGTGCAGACAGTGTTGTCATATTTGGCTTCAAAATGGACTTATGAGCCTTTTTCTCTCAGCTCAGGATTTGAAAAAACACTAAGGCTAACATATGACTTTTTTCCCATTTCAAACTCCGACAAAAAATATGCTCAAACATGACTTTTTGGGTGTAAAACAGGCCAAAAAACATGCTGGTGCAGACAGTTTTGTCATATTTGGCTTCAAAATGGACTTATGAGCCTTTTTCTCTCAGCTCAGGATTTGAAAAAACACTAAGGCTAACATATGACTTTTTTCCCATTTCAAACTCTGACAAAAAATATGCTCAAACATGACTTTTTGGGTGTAAAACAGGCCAAAAAACATGCTGGTGCAGACAGTTTTGTCATATTTGGCTTCAAAATGGACTTATGAGCCTTTTTCTCTCAGCTCAGGATTTGAAAAAACACTAAGGCTAACATATGACTTTTTTCCCATTTCAGGACTCCGACAAAAAATATGCTCAAACATGACTTTTTGGGTGTAAAACAGGCCAAAAAACATGCTGGTGCAGACAGTTTTGTCATATTTGGCTTCAAAATGGACTTATGAGCCTTTTTCTCTCAGCTCAGGATTTGAAAAAACACTAAGGCTAACATATGACTTTTTTCCCATTTCAAACTCCGACAAAAAATATGCTCAAACATGACTTTTTGGGTGTAAAACAGGCCAAAAAACATGCTGGTGCAGACAGTGTTGTCATATTTGGCTTCAAAATGGACTTATGAGCCTTTTTCTCTCAGCTCAGGATTTGAAAAAACACTAAGGCTAACATATGACTTTTTTCCCATTTCAAACTCCGACAAAAAATATGCTCAAACATGACTTTTTGGGTGTAAAACAGGCCAAAAAACATGCTGGTGCAGACGGTTTTGTCATATTTGGCTTCAAAATGGACTTATGAGCCTTTTTCTCTCAGCTCAGGATTTGAAAAAACACTAAGGCTAACATATGACTTTTTTCCCATTTCAAACTCCGACAAAAAATATGCTCAAACATGACTTTTTGGGTGTAAAACAGACCAAAAAACATGCTGGTGCAGACAGTTTTGTCATATTTGGCTTCAAAATGGACTTATGAGCCTTTTTCCTCTCAGCTCAGGATTTGAAAAAACACTAAGGCTAACATATGACTTTTTTCCCATTTCAAACTCTGACAAAAAAAGTATGCTCAAACATGACTTTTTGGGTGTAAAACAGGCCAAAAAACATGCTGGTGCAGACGGTTTTGTCATATTTGGCTTCAAAATGGACTTATGAGCCTTTTTCTCTCAGCTCAGGATTTGAAAAAACACTAAGGCTAACATATGACTTTTTTCCCATTTCGGACTCCGACAAAAAATATGCTCAAACATGACTTTTTGGGTGTAAAACAGGCCAAAAAACATGCTAGTGCAGACGGTTTTGTCATATTTGGCTTCAAAATGGACTTATGAGCCTTTTTCTCTCAGATCAGGATTTGAAAAAACACTAAGGCTAACATATGACTTTTTTCCCATTTCGGACTCCGACAAAAAATATGCTCAAACATGACTTTTTGGGTGTAAAACGGCCCAAAAAACATGCTGGTGCAGACGTTTTGTCATATTTGGCTTCAAAATGGACTTATGAGCCTTTTTCTCTCATCTCAGGATTTGAAAAAACACTAAGGCTAACATATGACTTTTTTCCCATTTCAAACTCCGACAAAAAATATGCTCAAACATGACTTTTTGGGTGTAAAACAGGCCAAAAAACATGCTGGTGCAGACAGTTTTGTCATATTTGGCTTCAAAATGGACTCATGAGCCTTTTTCTCTCAGCTCAGGATTTGAAAAAACACTAAGGCTAACATATGACTTTTTTCCCATTTCAAACTCCGACAAAAAATATGCTCAAACATGACTTTTTGGGTGTAAAACAGGCCAAAAAACATGCTGGTGCAGAC